>VDFB02139294.1:0-50028 GCA_007258455.2 Sequoia sempervirens | reverse complement strand
AAAAAAAAAAATAGTACGTTTGAACTTAGGAAATTGCAACTTCCTCTAGGGTTGCATGGCGGGGCATTACACATGGTATCAGAGCCTAGGTTTAAACACTTGGTACTCTGGGATAATGTGGAACCCATTAAGTTGTTGTTGTGTAGGTTATACTCTGGGCACTATGAGCCATGGCGTTAAGCTAGATGTTTTGTTCATGAGTGTATATTTTCCTTTTGGGTTGATCTCGCTTGCCTACCTAGAAGTTGTTGTTACGTGGTGTAGGTCCAATGGTGCAGGAAACTAGTGGAAAGGATAGGATCCTCGGTGTAGTGTACAATGCACCGATATCCTTCTTATTGGAAGAATGCATTATGGACAATTATGTAGTGTGTGAATTTAGTGTGTTGTGTGTGTGGTGGACGACAACTAGTTTTGTTGCTATTTCCACCTTTGCATGTCTTGTTGATGAATGCTTTGGTGGGGGTTAGTTAGGCCCACGAGCATACCAAGAAGTATGTGTTGATTGGCCTCCTTCTTGATGCATGGCTATTTTGTTTTGTAAAGAGTTGTGACCCTTGAGTGTTGCCTAAGTGTGGTTGTAGTGTGTTTGTTGGGTGTGTTCCAAGTGCTTGTTGGGGCGAGATAGTCATAGGACCTCTTGCCTTGAGTGCCTTAGTATGGCGTTTGTGAGGGTTGAGTTTTCCAACCTTGTTTTGAGTTGTGGAGGAATAATGCCTTCTAGGTCTTGCCTTACCCTTCAGGATTGGAGTGATTTCCTTGGTTGAGAGTCTTTCGAGGTTGAGATAAATTACTTCCCTCTATCCTATGTTGCGGGTGAGCATGTTGGACCTTAGCTTGTTGGTGGGTTGCAGGTGACATGTGTTGCCGAAAAATTACCCTTGCTTGGTTTCTTTGCTCATGTTGGCATGAGAAAGTTTGGTTGGCCTCAAGGGTGCCAAGAAGTTCCTTTGGTGCATATTCTCTTCTAGAGTCTTGTTTTTTTTCTTCACCATGCAAGTATCTGATGCATGTTTTCTTGTGCTTTACCTCATTGTGCAAGTGGTTGCCTGATTGACCCTATGTGGTTTTGGAGTTGCTTTTGCATGTTATATTGTATTGATATGATGAAATAGGATAATAGAAAATGAATGATCATGTTGTTAGTTCATAGATATTTGTGCATGCTCTCATATGATTGATGCATTGTGTGAAAGTGATTGTGTGATGATGAACCATGATTGCATTCCTGTCTATGTTAGAACTATAAATATCTCTTGTCTTCTCTCTCTTTCCATTGGTTTAACAAAGATGTCTATCCTTGAGTGTGTGGTGTATTGAAACCCATGGTATGTTGTATCTTATGAGAAAATGCTTATGTATCCATGAAGGTTTGTTTTATTAGATCAAACCTTGGGCAAAGGACCTAAGTCCCCAAGTTGCATTCATAATCATGGAAAATGTACAATATGAATAGAAAATCGTTTGCAGCAAGAAAAAGTTTAGAGAAAAGGGATTAGTGAAACCATTGCATGTTAATGATAATTGCATAATAGGTGCATCTTGTTGGTGAGGCCTATAGTCCCCAACTGTATTGCTGATCCTTAAGGAATCATGTAGAAGTTAAATTATTTTACTTGGATTCAAATGCAAAATGATAAATGAATGTTGAAGTGATAATGTTGCATACCTTGTCCTAAGTAAACATTGTAATGATATCGCACTATGTGTGGCCTTGTGATGATTCCCAGTGATGTGTATTGGTGCATATGTGTATCATGTATGTTAATCCATGGATATGTGTTTTGGAGATGTGGTTGATGGTTACTTCACCATGGTTATTTGTATAGATTGACAATGTGTTTGGTTGGGTTGATTATAGCATGGGTTGCTATGGTTTTATGCTGAGGTGTGGAGTGGTTCGGTTTTAGAACCATTGAATATGTGTGATTTTATGGAGTTTGTGCTAAGGTTACTTGCAGGCTTCCAGGAGTAAGCCTGACCCTAGGGGGGGAAGATGTAATACCCCTCTATTTTACGTTCTGGCTGGACAGTGTGTCCTTGTTTGCTTTGATATGCCTTTTGGTTATTGAGATATTGTATCATGTCTGTGTGATTTGATCGATAATTATAGAGTGATAGTTTATTGGTATGATGTGATGTATCTTATCTGATGCTTTATTTGTCATGTTTTAAATTGGTGTAAGGATGATTAGTTATTGTAACATGTTATTGCATGAGATATTTGTTTATGATGGAACTGTCAGTCTATGATGAGCGTATTGGTGAAGGGGACGGGATTGTATCACTTGCTTGCGAGTGCCCTACGATTCTAAGATTTCTCCCTTCACATTGTGTTTTATTATATCATATATATGCATGTTCGATATGCTCTTTGTTCGCGGATTGACAGGTACAGGACATCGACTCCACCTGATTTCATAGGTTGAGCGTGTCCATTGACCAACGGTAATCGATTGGGAGATAGTAGCTAGGTTTTTTGTGCCAAGTCGTTACCCTAGTCATAGTCTGTCATCGGGTTTAGCGGTTTTGATTTGGTTCATTCCTCCTTGGCTATCTATTTCAATTCATATTTTTAAAGGCTATTAAATGGTGGGTATGGTTAAAGTGATGATTTAACATATCTAGTTTCAATGTTGAATATTATTTTATTTCATTGATTATTTTGGTTTGATTAATAAAATCATTTTTAGTTTATTGATTAACTTAAATTAAATTAAATGGTTGTTTCAACATTATTGCATATTAGGATTCAAATTTAAATAGAAATAGAAATCATGTTATACATTTGAGTTAAATTTAAATAAAAATATAAATGTGGATTATATGTCACTTTTTGAACTTTTGAATAAAACATATTCTTGCAACTTTGAGATTTTTTAGTTTTTAAATAAAATTATGAAATTTTGGTATGCATGAAATAGGATTTGGAAAGTAAATTGTTTTAAAAATTTTAAAAATAGGAAATATCGTACAAAAGCCCAATAAATTTAGTGGGTGGGATATTTTAGGGGTTTGACCAAATTTGGGGAAGGGCTATGTAAAGAAATGGAATTTCATTTGTTTTGCAATTTTTTTATTTTGGTGGAGAGTTTGGCTATGGCTGAATTTGGAGTTGAAGAGGAGATTGGAATCACCATTGTTGGAGTCTTCAAAGCTTGGGGAGAAAACGCCAGGTTCATCTTCATTTCTTGTTTTCCTTTTGAAATAATCTTCAATTTCTCATTGCTGTTTAAAAATCTTTGAATGAATTTAAACCTTGCAACCAACTGTTAGATTAGGAGAGAAAACCCAAAACAACAATCTCAATGGAAAAATTGAAAGAAAACCAAAAGAAAATTTCTTTTCCAACTGAAAACTTAAACCCAGTTTTGGTGTTGTCAAATTTATTTGTTTTGTTACAAAATTTTGTTGTGCAATTGCACAGTTTGACTATAAAATGAGAATTTCTATGTATATATATGTTGTTGATATATACATACACATATATGGAAATACATATATATTTTGCATATGAAATCTTAAATTATCTTTGGGGAATTTTTTGTTTGAAAGTTCTTGTTCTGAAGATTACCAGATACAGGGGGCATTTTGTTTTAAATAAATAAAAAATGCATATAAAAAAAAAATGCATTGTTTATGGTGGAGGGGCTGCTCCCACCCCGCCCCCATAGGGACTGAGAGGAAGGCCTTCACAAAGTGCCTATATTGCCTAACAAATGTCTCTCTGGAAGCACACAACGTACCTCCCATAGTAGGGCTCCCCTACCCTTAAAGGGTTTCATCTCCTTTTAAAAGTTTATTTTTTTTATTTAAAATTATATATATATAATATATAATATATATCATATATATATATATATATATATTATTTATAATATATATATATATATATATATATATATATAAAATATATATTATATAATATATATATACATTTTATATATTATTTTAATATATACAATATATATATATGGGTATTTTTTTCCTTTGTATTTAATTAGCAAAATGGGATTTGATTTATATTAGTTGAAATTTAAATTGTTTTTATTTAAATATATTTAAAATAATATTTATATATTTTTATCATATATACATATACTTGTATATACGTTGAGTATATATAATTGTATATATGTTTAATATATATTTTTATTTAAATATATTGTTTATAAGAGGGTTATTTTATTTAATGATGCCAATACTATTTTTTGTAAGAGAGTAATGTTTTTTTTTGAAAATAGATTTTGATCCTTTGTTTAATTAAGGAAGTTAGAAAATGTGCATAGGGTTAAAGAGATAATATATAAATGTGTGAAATTAATTTTAAATTTGTATAGATACGGTGTTCTTATTTTTAATGAATATGTAATTAATAGAGATGTATATGTCCAAATATTGATTTTAAAATGATTTTACAGTAAAATAATTGATTTTAATCATTATGTGTAGTGAAGAGATAAACTCTATGTAATCACATTATGCGACATCTTTTAATACCTAAATGTTTTCATCCATCTAGAGTTGAATTATGTATCGACCTTGCTTAGAGAAATTTTTATGATTATTGTGTTACTATTTAAAAAGCAACTAGGGAATTAAATGTTTGGTTAAATTTCATCCTTTGTCTGAAAGAGACCGAATGTAATTAGTTTTATTGTGGCAATAATCTACTAAAGGTTAAAGAAGGAAGTGGATTTAGGAAATCCAAATATAGATTTAAATTCCTATTTGATTTCCCTTCTTGTCTATGCACTTCATCTATTTTCACTTTGGGGAATTTGTTTTGAAGGGTTGTTAAGTCTTCCACAAGGGGCTTAACTTTTAGGGTTGCATTATCATGTTAGTCAACCTTTGTTTTGCCTTGGGTAGTGCATATAGTTGTATCTTGTGGTTTTACCTAGTTCCACAAATGGGGATGGTTTATGCCTCCTTTGGTTCAAGAGTGGATTATGTGTTTCGTGCCTCCTGTGGAAGGAGTGGGTTGTATCTTTTGTTGCCTCTAGTGTTTGGAGAGGGTTTTGACCTTTGTTTTGATAAAAGGGATAAACGGGTTTTACAGGGACCCGAAACCACAAAGTAACATTACAAACAAAGACCAAAACAAAGGTCCGAAAGACAAAAAGGCTGCCAAAGAGATAAAAACCAGCTAAAATAGGCAGCCGCAAAAAGTCACAAAAAAGCCATCAGAAGGCTAGTAGACAGACAAACCAGGGCCCAACCACAGCTAATCCATAGTCTTCAGAAGCTCGTCAACAACCTCTTCTAGGTCCACCATATCCTGGACCCCCTCCATGAAAAACTGAGTCATATTTGGGGTAGTCAGGGCTTTTCTTTTCATACTTGATCTAGTGCGCCTAGAAATCCCCGCGTCCTCATCCTGGTCTTTCTCCTTATCTAAGTCGACAATCAGCGCTCTGTTCTGGGTTTTCTCCACTCTTTCAGTCATGGCTTTGATGATTAATGAATTATGTTTGGCTATTCTACAATTCTAATCAACAATTTTTTTCATGGTTCCTTTAATTTTATCAAGATCATTTTCAATAGTACTGTCCTTTTGCATGCTGTCCTTCGCACAGGTATTCTTCTCCACTTCGAGCTGTATTAGCCCAACAACTTTGGCTTCAATTTCCCCCAACTTACTATGAAGAGATAGATTTTTGGTCTTCAACTCACTGATTTCATAAAATAACCATTTGGCAGAATTAAATTGGTCCTCAGAGCATCTTTTGGCAGTTCCAACAAAGTCATAAGGGGGGTCACTATCAGAATTGACACCAAAATTCACCGACTCCGCACCTTTGGGAGGGCTACAATTCTCCTTTTGAACATTCTGAGGGGAGTGGGGACCCTCAAGACTGACCTCGGCTTTAGCAGAAACAACAGGAGAGTCTTCAGGATAGGAAACTAACTTGTTAGCTGGAGAACTAGAGCCCGCCAATATAGCATTAGGGTTAGTGCGACGGGAGAGGAACAGAGCAGGCACCAGAAGGCTGGGGGAGTGGCCAGAGGCAAGGGGAAGGGGAAGGAGGAGAGCTTGACATGTCCTAGAAGTAACTTTAGTCCCAGATATACTAGGTTCAGATCGCCCCTCATTAGGCTCAAGGGGCTAAAGGGTTTGAGAGGGCGTATATTTTGACCTTTGTTGCCTCCAATGTTTGGAGAGAGTTTTGACTTTGTTGTCTCCGGTGTTTGGAGTGAGTTTTATTTATGTGTTCCTCCTAGAGTTGGGGTGGTTTTATCGTATTGGTATGCACTTGGGATTCTCTTGGTGATTGGTTTTGTTTGGTATGTTGTCAAGTAGAAGAGTGGCTTCTGTTAGGGGCCAAAGCCCAAAGAGGTAAACTAGGAAACCTTCAGACGTGGTTTAATCAAGTGAAAACTAAATCAATGTACTTAGATGTTAGGTAGTATTTCACACTAATTAAGATAAGTGAGCCTCGCTCATGGACACAAGGGCTTGTATAGACTTGGGATGAGTCGGGAAGGCTTGGAATGGCAAGATCATCTATCTTGTCCTTACAAGAGTATTTAATTCCACATGAGTGAGTATGGGTGTTGGGATTCAGTAGAGGCCACCAGGGAAACCCATAGTGGGGGCTGAAGCCTAGGAAGATTCCCAAAGGAGATCCCATGATGAGTTGTGTGATGACACTCTTTCTACGACAACAATTAGTATTTGGTTTTATGTATATGGGCTTCTTATCATACTCGATCTATTTTACTTTTGGAAGCAATGTGACTTATGTTAGTGATGTTAGAGTTGTACTTGTGTTATTCATATGGTTATATGGTTCATGTGATTGGTTGTGTCAGTGTTAGTTATCCTGTGTCTAGTGGTCAATGGTCTTGTCTAGAATTCCTTGTTACTATCTCCTAGCATGGGGGGTGAGCCTTTGGGTATCACATGGTTGGGTGGAACGTGCACCTTAAATCCATTGGGTCATCTTCTTTTTCATGTGGACGAGATTTTGAGTTGGGGAGCTCGTGGGATCTAGTGCTTCATGCTTTATTCTTTCCTGGTATTATTGTAATTTTATTACCCCTCTTTGTATCAAGGTGGAAGATTTAATTTGTAACCTTGTATATTGGAATGACCTCATTCAGGGAATGAGTTTTGTAATCATATGTTAAATTATCTTATTGGAATCATGTGGCATCTCTTATGCCTTTGTTGTGATTTTATCATGTTTGGAAGTGTGAGTGTTTAATTTGTTAATTAATTAAATGTTATGTTTTTAATTCATGTTTCTTGATTGGGTTTTAAGTAATCTTAGTCTCATAACCTTAGAGATTGTTGGCAATGGATAGTGATCTTGCATGTTATTTGTACTTAATTAGAAAAAAAATAAAAATGTTTGAGTAGTAAATTGCAACATCCTCTAGGGTTGTGTGGCAGGGCATTACAATTAATGATAAGGTAATTTATAATAACATTTTATATTTAATGGAAAATTTCAAAAAGTAAAGCATGCTATTTATTTTGTAATGATAAGGTAATTTACAATAACATTTTATATTTAATAGAAAATTTAAAAAAGTAAAGCATGCTATTTATTTTCTTTTCCACATATAAGTATTAAAAAAATACTTAATACATTAATATTTTATTTTGAGAAAAAAAATTTGATACATTTTTTTTTGTCTCTTAGGAAAAATTTCAAATATATATTAAATTAATTGAAGGAGAATATTGATTTAGTGGCTTGTATAAGAAGAATATCTATATTTATGCATGTGTGAATGATTAGATAATACATTGAATAATAATGTTTAACATAAATATCATAAACATTTTTAATGAAACTTTATAAAACACATGATGCAAATTTATAACACACTACTTAGTTTAACCTATTTTGGTACAAAAGCCAAACCCAAAATAAAAATAATATTCCACTAATTAGTCTAGATTAGTCCACATTTTTATGCATTTTTACCATAGATTAGACTAGACAATTTGCAACTTAGTTCACCAAATTTATAATTAAGTTCACATGCTTTAAAGTTGACCACTCTAGAAACTAGTTGTTATTATGCAACTTCCATACCAAAAAATTGAATTCAACAATTGTGTACATGTATTCTAGGATATTTTCTTAATTATTTTTCACAACATCTAGAAAATGGTAAATCATAAAATCACACAAAGATATAGTATATTAAAGACCATCTAAGGTTACATCTCTATAGGATACTAGTTCATTGACACATTAAAGTTTGCAGATCTACATTGCATGCTTGGTGTGTCTTCACCAATTTGGATCAAGTTATATAATGTTTTATCAAGATTCAAATGTGGTCTGAAATCTATCTTCATTGACCAATATACATGATTATTATTCATAAGAACCCAACTCTCATGACCATGAATGGTCCATACAGTAATTCATTCCATCTAGGTAATGCTCATAGGGGTTGAGAACCAAAAATTTCTAGATCCTAGTAATAAATTCTCTCAAAAGTGTTTAATCATTTATTTTTCCCACAATTAAGCCCACTAAACTTGCCACCACATTTGCATTGATTGTAGAAAAAGCTGCATGATTAAGTTAGCTTGAAATAGTGCCATATTAGGATGGTAAAACTCTTGAGAAGTTTCAAGGGAACTTGTTCCTATGAACATCACCTAGATTAAATGTGTTAAATGTACCCTTCATCTTCATGCAAGACGTATTCATGTGAACCACTACTCAGAATTTTATTTAGTAATGACTGAATTAAAACTACATAATTGAATCTTGAAAAATTATAACATAAATTTTATTCTCTAAGAACTTGAATCTTACAATTCAAGGGTTCCTCATATCATCTTAAAGTATACCCCAATATTCTTCTAAACACACCTTAATAAAAAAATAAGACTAAATACAAAGGAAAACATATTGAGAAAGCCATATAAATAGAAAAACTTAGCTACATCACATTGACTAATCTCCACAAAATGGGAGAGACTAAGCCATACAACATAACCTTCATAGATAATAGGGTAAATCCCAACATAATTTTATTATGTCTTCTTAATCACTTATCTATTTAAGTATGATATTTTACTACAATGTATCATTCATCTAATAACTAGCACTTGCACTCCAAGGAAGTGCAAGGGTTACACCGATAGAAAATCATATATAGTAGATTATTGAGTTTGAGACAATATTTTTGCAACTTTTTAAATGAAAACATTGGTTGTGAGTTAGAGTTTGTTTTTTCGCATTGGGTAGGAATATTTCAACTGCTTGGTAGTTGTTTTTCTCTACAAAAATGGTTTAGAATGAAAAAAAGGAGGAAAAAACAATGGATTAAACCCACATACCCACACCACCATAAAAAAAAAACATTATAATTATTTTATTTAAAGAAAGAAAATATTATCTATAATACTAATTGTAGATAAAACCACAATATTAATTGAACACAAATAGAAGATCAACATATAGGTTAAAAAAAAATTAAATAATTAAAAGTCTTAGCCATATCATACAAAACTTCATATAAGCACATAAAGGAATTTTTTTGATATTTTGCAACCTCCACAATGATCTCACATTCTTTTCTCTCTAAATAAACCTCCTTATGATTATTTTGTATTTTTTAATTTTCATTTGGTGAAAATCACAGTGAGTGAAAATAGCATCCGAGTAAAGAAAAGCAAGCCATGTAAAAAAAAAGTTATAGTTGTTAAAATATAGATTATTATTGTCATTATAATAATAGTTAGATGCTTAGATTTATATAGAAGTAATAATTGTTTATAATTAAAACATTTATATAAGAGTAATTAAAGTTAAATATTTATAATAATAATTAAATAGACAAAAATATTTATTAATAAATAATATAATAATTAAATAATATATAAATGAAATTGCAAAGATAAAAATTATGATAAACTATTATTTATTATTGTAATTTGCAATAATTAATATTAATAATCAAATTAAATAATAACAAAAATAACAAATATTAAATAATTATTATTTTATTAACAATATTAATGATTAAAGTTTTTAATAATAACATATTAAAATAATAAAGAAAAAAACTCACCAAGACCATGCAAGTGACTTAACCTCAATGGACAGACTAATAAATAAAAGACTTACATGCACTAAACATTGACTTAACCTCAATGAACAGACTAATAAAAGAATTGCATGCACTAAACATGAAAAACTTAAAAAAAAAGCAAACTCCCACTAAAAATACTAAAAAAAGATCGATTATCTAAAACGGTTAAAAAAAATAGACTAATAAAAGCTGTGGGAACGAAATCAAGAAGGGAGGTCACTGGCAGGGATTCAGTTTGTAAAAGAAATTCACTAGGCAGAGAGATTCAAGTTTACAGGTTTGTAAGGGAATTTCGTCCTGAGATATTGGTGATTGATAATACCTGATTGAAATATAATGGAGAACTTTCCAACGCCTTACCTCAATCAGAGACATGGCGAAAACATCTACCATGTCCCTAATCTTACACCCAATATAATTTTGATCAGAAAAAGAGTTGTACCAGCAGGCAATGCAGTTCCATTTATTAGGGCAGCTAATCTTTATGAAGGCAGGGTATTAAGCCGACCGATGATCTTCCCTTTGATAGTACCATTGCTCAGTGCTGTTAAACCTCTTCCATTCCCTGTAATGGTCATTACTCGACAAGGAATGCAGCTGCAGAGTGTGCAGATTCAAAAGTGTAAGCCTCAAGTCCAATTACCACCTCAGGATCTTCCAGTTACCAGTCAAGGAGATCACCGGAAAAGCTTGTGTAAAGTTTGTGCTGATTTTAAAAGAAGGAACATCAGCCCAAATCCTTTTCATTGCTGTGTTGAAGATAAGGTTACTTTGGGTTTTAGAGGGCCATCTCCTGCAGGACCAATAGAAAGGCCAGGGAAGACTAGTGTTCAAGTTGCAAGTTAATGTCATGAATGTACAGAAAGTTGTGGGTTTTCAAACTGTAAATTGTTTTCTGGCTTTTATATAGTTTTCTAAAAGGTATTGTTGTAAGCCTTTTGTAACAGCTTGTAGAGAAAAATCTCTTACTACTTGTTGAAACATATAAAATTTTCAGAAATTATGTTTATCAAATCAAATATTTTACGGTTTATTATGTTTCTATTTTTTATATCTGTAAATATTATATCCATGATTTTGGAATTTTTTTTACTAACTTGTCAATCAACAAGATATTTGATGTAGGCTTAAACTCGTTAAAAAATAAAAAATCTATTTATAGAGATGACAATGCAACTCAATTTACTATTGGTAGAAAGAAATGCAGAAGAAAGATGAAAAATAAATCATTACAATTAAAACAACAATTGTTTGTTGGTAGTTATGATTTTAAACCACTATTTTTCTGGATTGTGATATGAAAAGCACTGATAGTGAGTGATGCAGATGCAATCCTTTTTTAAAATCAAAGGAATTTCACTCCCATCTAAACACATGCACTTCTCTTTCCCACCTTCATAAAAAAGTTTAGTGCCTACTGTAGCTGTGCAGAGGAGAGTGTACTCCATAGAGTGTTGTTGGGAGCAGAGCTATTTCTGTCATAATTGCAGGCATCTCATTTCCTTGAGTGGAAATGCAGGATGAAGTTCCCATTAGCCCAATGCGCCCTTCCACACTTCCATTGTAGTTCCACCCGCTTCTCACACTCTGGCACGATCCCAGATTAATGGTTTTTCCAATGCTGGATTCCACACACAGACCTGATGCAGGGAGATAGATTATTTGGTAATATGGCCCCGGACATAAGGAAGGATCTGCATTCACCCCACAGTAATAAATCATGAGTTTCTATTGGAATCCAAAGATATAAACCTTCCATTGTAGATAAGATATATGAAATTATCTTCTCAAAAACTGAAGATTGTTTTCATGACTGTGTAGATAAAACTAATATACTATGTGAAAGAAACGTGTTAAATCAGTTAATCATTAAAAGATGATAATTATAGCATAGACATTCTACTGAAAAAGATCGTATACAACTGATTGAATGAAAAACAATTATATCTGCTAAGAAATGACGGAATAGCCAAGCTGATGAGAAAGATTATATATTATATTATGCATTTGAAATCAGCTATAACAAACTGTATTTAAAGATCTGATCCGATTAAATAAGGATAAGACCAAAAAAAACTAAAACTGTTTTACTGCGTACATATGCAATTTTATCATGCACTACAGAGAATTAAAAAAAACAACGATATGATTATCAACACAGCATGCAAACAGCAGTTGATTATCTTTGGGAGGATGCAAGGATGTGTGGGCATATGTTAAAAAAAAAAAATTGGATTAACAATCGTAATTATAGAAAATATCAAATAAAGCAAAAAGAAATAATTAATAAGTAAACATGTTTATTTTCATTAAATAGAAATTTCAATAGTTGTGAATTTTTTTTTGAACTTTTATGATAAAAATGAAGCCAAAAGTCATCCAAATCAAATCTTCCAAATAAAATTAGATTTTATCCAACTAAAATTAATTCTTCCAAATAAAATCAGATTTTATCTTAGATCATGTATTATATTAAAATCATAAATTGTTTTCAAGCATGGTAAATAGTAAGATTAATGGTTATTTGTGAACTGACAAGTTCACAAGGAAATCCTATTGGCTAATTATGACAACACAGTTTTATAAAAAGTATATTGTGGAAAAAAAACACAAAGGCACCGATTTCCTCAGATCCTAGAAAAAACAAATGTATTTGAAAGATGTTCTCATCAACTATCTTGACTAATTAATTATTTAGAGTCACCTACTTGTATATCACTTCTTTGATTCAAATAGAGGAGAGGATTCAATAGTTGAGAACCTTAATTCAAAATTCTACATGACAATTTCAAATCACTTATAACTTTTTCAGCAGCTTACTTGGCAAGTCCCCTTCTTATAACTAAGGTTTCAGGGCCACATGATCAAATATGATGCCATATCAACAAGCATCATATATTCAAATAATAAAGAACATATTTCATTCAACTATATACTCAAATCAACATTAACAACTTTAAAGTCATAACTATTTATGCTATATTATTAAAAATATTGCACATTAAATAAACAATTGCTATCACAATTATTGGAACAAACTGAACTACTTAGTCCTTTCCCAGGTATCATTTCTATATTTAAGACTTTCAACATAATGAAATCTATTAATGATGTAGCTAATTTCAATTTGAGTTTTTCTAAGTGCAAAAATATTTAGTAATACTATGGTTTAGCACTATCACCTCCTACACCATCACTTTTTCCTCCTCCCATTTGTGTTTTCCTAAATGGGCCTTTAATACTATTTCCAAGGATAAGTCTTTAGTTGGTGATCCTATTATTTCTTTTCACATTCACTATCAATATTGTGGTACAATTTCTTTGATTCATTCTATACCTACTATTGTACAAACTTTTTTAGAGGCTTTAGGTGTTCTAGAGTGGGATAATGCTATGGATGGGGAGTATTTTTTATGGATAAAGAATCATGCATGTTATTCAGTTTCTCTTCCTTTTGAGCGAAATATGGTTCACTGCAAGTGGGTGTTCTACCCTAAGTATGTGATAGATGGTTATAATAATTGATATAAGGCATAGCTTATTACTAATAGTTTTTTTGTAGGTTGAAGGTATTGACTACTCTAAAAAAATTTCCCTTTAGCCAAGACAGGCTTTATTTTCCTTGTCATTTCTTTAACTACATATCAAGGTTCACCTATATACTAGATGGATGTGAAGAGTGTATTCTTGCATGATGATCTTCATGAAGATATCTATATGGAGAAACCTCATGTAGGAATATTCTCTTATTCTCAAGGTATGATGTTCTTTGTATGGTCTCAAATAAACCCCTAGACTTGGTATGAGAAAATAGATAGTTTCCAACTGGTATATGGTTTTACACATTACCACTCTAATAAAAAAATGTATATTTAGAGACATGGAGTTGATAGTTTGATAATATTTATGCACATAGATCATTTTATTCTCATCAGTAACTTGCTTATTCTTCATGATATATAACACTAATTGATGGAGAAATTTTACATGATAGGTCTCAGTATTTTACATTTCTTTATTGGTCTACAAGTTATTTAGTATTTTGAGGTTACCTTCATTCATCAACAAAAGTATGTCATTGATATTCTTCATTATTTTAAAATTGCGTACTACACCTTTTTAGTCAAGTGTCATATTGATTGCTACTTGTACTACACCTAGCATTGTGCTACTTTTATAGACAATCGGTGGGTGGGTAATCTCTTGTATTTTACACTCAAAAATGTTGATATCACTTTTGTTGTTGGGATTGTTTCTTACTTTTCCATTATAATCCTAATGAGAATACTTGGAAGGAAATCAAGAACATTTTGTGGCATGTTATTCCACTTCACATTTTGGTATTTTGTACACACTAGGAGCTTCAAATATAATTCACTGGAACTTATATTAGGAAAGTGATGTTGATTCCAAGAAGTCAACTTCTAGTTTCATATTTTGTCTTGGTTTTGGTCAAGTTGCTTGGTCTTACAAGATATAATTCACTTACATTATCATCCACTAAGGATGAGCACTGAGGTGCAATTCATAATAACTAGTAAGTTTTCGTGGATTTGATAGATTATTGTTGGGCACGAATATTTTGTAATCAACTAATTGATTACAAATTTGTGATTTCAACCACAGTTACAATGAGATTAAATCTCTCCTCTCAGGAAGAGGAGGTTCCCTTCTTATTGTTTACTGAAAACAACTAACAACTAACTATGATTATATACACTATAATTAACAATGTATATTTTGATCATCCTATTCTCTTATTTCAAAATAGATGCTTTCCTCTTTCACAAACTACAATTCTATATTGTGACAATTACAACATGTAATTCACTTTGAAGTACTTTTTTAAGCAATAATAACTAATATCAAGCTTGATTAAATGAAAGAGTAATCAAAGTGATACCAGTGAATTTTAGTAGCTTGAAAACCCACAAAAGCACAAAGACTTTTCTTGCCTTCAATGATGATTCATAAATTCAAAGGATGGTGTATCTAGCAGCCCAAAGTCTCCAATATATGTCACCAAAAGATCAACAAAATTTTGATAACAACCCATAATCCAAAGTCTTCAAATGATTATCAAAGTGTACACACAAGAACATAAACTTCAAATATAAGAATGTAACCCAAAGTCTCCAAAATCATATTTAAATCCCCTTCTAAACAATATCATATCACGCCACTTATTCAATCGTTTTTACAAGAAAATGTAATGTGAAAGACATAAGAACAATCTTAATACATAATAAAGAAGATCCAAGACAAAGATTTGATGCAATTATGCTTCCTTTATTTATTGAAATTTGATTTGCACATTAAACAAAAAGTCTCAATAGTTTTTACAAATGGGAAATGCTTCGCTTCAAAAGATAAAAGATCTCTTTACAAAAGAGCTCCCTTATATATATAGAGGAGAGCCAAGAGCTAAAACAGGGAAGTTCTAAAACTAATTTGACTTATTCAACAAAAAAGTATGATTTGATTTTAAAGGACATCTCTGTTTTTACATGTAATTGCATATTTAGAAAAGACATGTAAGATTCCATCAGCTAATTACATATTGCCTAAAGGGACAAAGCTGAAAATAAACTAAGTATTGAACATGCACATTCCTTCATTCTTCGCCATCTTTTTCCAAGAAATCTTCATATTTCTTTAATTCCGATTGAACTTTTGAATTATTCGGTCCTATAGTATGACTAGAGAAATCGAGTACTCGTGTGATTGAGTCCTTGATGGTGATGCAAGTTTTCCTATGCCTTTCAAGTACTACATTCAGGTTATCCAAAGTAATTTGAATGTCCACCAATTTGTCAATAGAAGCTAATAAAAAAGCTCCATCTTCAAACTCTTTTTGCTTTGATGATGTGAACTCTTGGTGTCAAAGGGAAGAGCTTTCTGGTTGACATCAAGCACTTGACAAGGTAGCTCTTTTATTATGGCAATCAAATCTGAGCATTTATCTTCACCAAACTCCTGAGCTTCTTGTAAATCTCTGATCATATCGCTGATGACATTCAACTTATGTCTCATTGTCTCTTGTATACCTACTCTATCAGAAATGATCCCAATTTCCTCTAATACATCGAAATTGAGATCATCCTTCATCTTTCTCCAAGCTTTGAGACTTTTCTCTATCTCTTGTTGATTCTGGGAAAGTGTGTCAATTGCTTGACTCAATTTTACCTAGACATCTCCCATATTATTAATCCCTTCTTAAGAAGATTTCTGCAGTTATGCTCCTTGAGCCAATATTCTATCATTCCATTCTGCAACTACTTTGCCCCATACATGTGTCCTTTCAGCTTTCTGAATAACAGGATTTTTAATGCTTGTAGCAATAGGCTCAATAGATTCAGAAAATTGAGTAATCTTCTGAAGCAAGGAAGTGAGTTGTTCAACCCTGGCCTTATACTGACCTTTGATTTTCTTATCCTGATCATACTTCTCAATGAGAGAAGCCAATGCTACTTGTGCATCCTCTTTCACACTCTCGTGCGTCGTTTTACCAACTTCTGTGGCTTTAGTTTTGTAGCCTACTTTATCCACTAACACCCTTGAGAGTCTTTGGCTTTTTTGTGGATTCACCAAACCAAAATCAAAGTCGTCAGGAGAGACAGCTTGCTTCATTCTCTTGGGTGTCTCCAAGGCCAACCAAGTGGGAAGACAAGAAGAACCTTCTCCAGAACCTATTACCATAGCTTGAGTGGATGTTGCTACACCTTCAATGGTGGTAGTCACATGTGGTGGAGTGTCAGTTACATAAACTCAGCACTTCCAATTACATATTCTCAACAGCTATCACAAGAAAAATATGGAAACTCTAAATCTATCAGCTACATCCGGCTGCAAACTTCGCCTCATTTCATAGAAAACATCAGACGAATTAAATTCCAAAGTGTGCAGAATAAATTTCATTCTTTAAAGAACTTACTCTTAGGGTTCGAATGCTTTCTCTTAAGTCTTAGTTTAATGGCCCCGGTTAGTCTCTGATAAATTCTGGAACCGTAGGATAAAATTTAAATGACTGTTGAAGACTCACGGGTTTCCGGTGATTAAACGATTATGCATGTAAATTACAAATATGTAATGATCTATGTGAATGATTTAGTTGGAGTAATAAATGGTTATTTCTTAGTAGCCACTCATGATCTGATTGAACGATTATGCATGTAAATTGCAATCCAAGAACTCATTGTTTTTTTTAATCATTTAAATTTGCTAGCCTAAGTTGTTTTCCCTTATTCAATTATATCTTCTTATAACTAAAAAAGATGAGAGGTTTGGCACAAGTGAAAGAAAAATCATCATTAATAATCATTAAAAAGTATTAACTACAATATTATCGACTGTAGATGGCACAGAAGTTAACACCGTAAAAAAAAGTATCTGAAGCTTCTTGATTTTACGTATCGCATGATATGGAGACTGTTAGTTAAATAAATAGTTAAGGTTTTTATGTTAATTTCATCATAATGTTACACTTAATGTAAATATTTTTCTCTTCCCTTTCCTTGCTGTAATAGATTATTGTTTTAGTTATATTATTTTTCAAATAAATAAAATTACCAATTGCACCTTGTTGTGCAATGGGTACGCCAAAGAGTTATGAAAGGTCAAGTAGAGAAAATTTTGGTGGCTTTTTTTGCAGATATGTGTAGTACATGAGGTCAATTGGTAGGTCATTTAACAAATGATGTTGTTTATGTAGCAAAGGTCTCAATGGAGAAGTGATAGCTTCAAATCAATTAGCATTCACTTAAAGGGATTAAAAAATGACTGGAAAAAGCCTCTAAATGATTAATATAATTAGGCTTCATTATCAAGACATTCATGTTATGTTTGCAATAGGGAGAGAGGAGAGAAAGATAGATATGGATATAAAGAGGGATATATAGAAGGGGGAAGATTGAAAGAGAGGGGGTAGAACAATAGAGAGATAGAGATGGAGATGGAGATGGAGATAGAGAAGGAGAGGGATATGGAGAGATGTCAAAGGATAGATAAAGAGAGAGAGAGAGAGGACAAAGGGATAGATTGATATGGAAGAGAAATATTTAGAGGGAGAGTGAGGGTGAGTATGAGAGTGAGAGATATAGAAAGATAAAGATAGAGATAGGAAGTGATATAGATAGAGATAGACAAAGGGAGAGATATAGGGGTAGAGAGAGATGAAGAGATAATGAGATAGAGATAGAACGAGAGAGAGAGAGAGAGAGAGAGAGAGAGAGAGAGAGAGAGAGATGAATATATTAATATTTATTATTCAATAAATATATATTTTAAATAGAATTCTTCATTAGACAAAATCATATAATTGTAATAGTAAATTTATTATAGGAGTTTAGTTTATCTTTTCTCTATCCACCTCTCTATATCTTATCTATATCTCCCTCTCCATTTTATGTCTTTCTCTCTCTATATCTTATCTCTATCATTCTCTCTGTTTTATGTCTTTTTCTATCTTTAAGTTTGTCTCTCTATATCATACGTCATGCTACCTTGAGCATAACTCCCCAAGGAAAAATGCCATTCTTGGATTTTTGGCATGAAACAAGTAATCAAAAGTTAGTTTTTCTTTTTTCTATCTCTCTTTCCCTTTCTATCTCTTATATGGAGACATGTCTAGAGAGAAAGGGGAAGAGAGGAAAATAGAGGTAGAAATGAAGATAGAGTGAGAGAGGAAGAGGGAGACAAATATATAGAGAGCTATAGGTAGAGGGAGAGATAAAGAGATACAAAGGAAGAGGGAGAGGGAGAGATAGAGAGATATAAATATGCAATCACAGTTTTCATATTTTGTATTAATTTTATTAGATTGATATAAAATTGAATATCATATCAAGTTGATTAAAAAATTAAAATTTGGAGGAGTGTGAAACCAAAAATGAACAAGCTAACATTGCATAATTAAAAAATCAAATTCTAAAGTTCAAGATATGTCCTCTTTACCTTTTCCCATTTTGTTTATGCCTCATTCAAGCATCATAGTTCATGTGCTACATATCCTAGCACTAATTCACTTCATTAGAACCCAATTTTTAACCCTCCCATGAATCATATCCATTCTCTTTCCAATAATTTTGATCACCATGTTTACATTGTATTAGAGAAATTTGATCTTGTGTTGGGGTTTGTCAATCCCATTCCAAAACTTGCAAGGCATGAGAAGATGTGCTAGGCATTCAAAATATTGTGTTGGGCATTCAAATTCATGTTGTAGGATTAAAAACATGTCATTTTTTTCATTTGGTATTGAAAGGTGGAAATTCAAAATGTTCTAGAAAGGTGATGAAGAGGAGAATAAAACTCATAAATTATTCATGGATATAATTATTATTTGATAAGAAGTTTGTTGGAGAAAAAAACATAGAAAAATTATGACATGATAAATATTTTTACTTTTGAGCATGGAAGAATACAGCCATGGCAATTATTATTTCTTCTTGACTAGTCATCGATTATTTAAATTAGAATAAGACGTATGCAATGGAATAGTATATATTCAAAAGAATTGGTGTTTCCTAAGATGTATGCTCAAGTTGTCATTATTTTTTTTATTTTAAACTTCTATCCATCACTCTAACTACTAATATATTTCACTCTCACCATTAAGATATGTGGAACATTCAAATAAATTTAGATGAAAATGATTGTTTTTTGTTGAAAAAATTTTGGTTGAATTTGTTGTTTCCTATAGTATACATTTGTGGTATCAATTGTTTGTTCTTTATGGTTGTTGAATTAAGCTTGAAGGCACATTGGTAATTCATGGTTTGTGTAAACCATAATTTGTTTGAAGTATGTACTACATTTAGGTCATTTAATATTTATTTTTTAGGTGAAGAGTGCAATAAAATGAATATAAGTATATAATTTTTCAATTGTGAAGTGAATAGCTTAAATTTCTTTAACTATTGCATTGATGGAATTAGATAGTTGGTAATTTAAATTTGATTAAAATATTGAAGTGCAAAGTCATATTCAAGTACAACAAAATATCTTTGGTTGCACTTTGAATATTGTGTTTTGGGAGACACCAAAAGTTTTGTAAGAGACTATTAACGTGAAGAGTGTGAAACTAAGAAGAATTAGCAACAAGACAAAGAGAACAATCATCTTAGATGCACGTATATTGTAATTAGAACATTAATGGTTGAATCTAACATCCGTATTTTTTTTATTTTTTTTTATGTACGAGAACTTTATGTATACATCGTATTTACTAATGTTGCACTCAAAGCCATTAGTGCTATATTTGGTGGTTAAGATCTAAAGATGTCATTACCTAATTTAATTTATGGAAGACTTCTAATTAAACTTAATTACTAGAATCAATAACCTGAACTTCAAAATAAAACCACCAAAAATAAATGTGGGATAGATCATTAGAAACTATAGCCATAGTATATACCATGTCTTGGGAAATTGAAATGTCCATATGCCCATTCGATCCAGGACTTAGGGAAATATGAATTCCTAGATATCAATTTTCTAGAAAGAGAAACATGCATGCCAAGAACAGAAAAATAAAGGGACGGTCCAAATAAAATTGCATATGATTTGATTAATCTCGAATGAAGGAAAAATAATTATAGTGCAACACAACCCATCTTTCGCAGAGAAATACTAATGAATGTACAAACAAATTTAGATAAAACTTGAGCATTTTTCTATCATGGCATTCTTGGCATTCCAGATTGTATTGATAATCTATTTGTGACACCCCTCCGATTTGTTATGTTTTCTTTGACAGTTTAGATACTTTGTTAGACCTTATTTTATGTTATTGTTATTCTATCACTGGCAGTGGAGTGATGATAGATTATATTGGTGTGATGATACATTATATGCATGGTGATTATGGTTGATATGCTTTATGTTTGCATAGATGCTTAGTTGAGATGACATTGCTATATATGCTCATTGTAGTTTAATTGATATATTATCTCGTCAATTGATGTGACATTGTATTGGTTAAGAGGACAGTATTGTATCACTCGTCTATAAGTGCCTTATGATTTCCGCGATTCTCTCTTCATGGTGTGTATGATTTATTGTCCAGATACATGTACGAGAATTGCTTTGTTTGCAGGTTTGCACGTACAAGACAATGACTTCACTTGGTTTCACAGGTCTAAGTGTGTCCACTACTCAACAATAATGTTGATTGGGAGATAGTAACTAGTTAACCTTGTCAAACCTTTACCCTAGTATAGTGTGTTGTCATTCCAAGTATTGGTCATATTCTTTATCCATGTTGGTCTTGGTATTTTATTTATCGTGAAAAGTTTAATTGTGAGAATTAAATTTTATGTTGTGATTAAGTATTTAATTAATTTGTATTATGAATGTGAAAACCTTATGATAAATAAATAAATTTATGTAATTTAAGTTATTATAAAGTAATTTCAATTATTAGATTAAATGTAGATTTAAATAAATAAGTGATTTAAATGTGTTTTGAATTAAATAAATTGTTTTTAATTTTAAAGGCATATATTGGGAAAATATCTTAGAAATATCTTGGTTGTTAAAGAAAAAGATTTTTGTTGTGTTAACTAGAAGTTAGAAGGTTTTTTTTTCTAATTGTCTTAAAATTGATTTTCAGAGAGATTGATTGAAATTGTGAAAAAAGAGGAAGCTGTTTTCAGAGAAAAACAAGAGAGTTTTTTTGGAAAAATGGTAGAATTGTTTTGAGGTTTGAGGAAATTGTGAATCTTAGAACCTCTCTGATAATTTTAGGAATCTAGTTTGTTGTATTTTTGGTTGTTGATTATTTTTGTTCTCTCGGAAGTGTCAATTCTTCTGGAGGAAGTTTTGGCAATTGAAGATTAAAGGGAAGCTCGACATCGATCATCGAATCATTAGATCTTCTGGAACATGTTCCTTATTGTTTTGTGAATTTTAATTTGAAAGACATATTTAATTTTATTGTATTGCAAATTGGAAAAGATAAGAAGAGGAATTCTTTTATTTTAGAAGCTTTTGTTTTTGAATGAAATTGTCGTGAATGTTGACCCGCTGTAAAAAAAATTTAGATCCTCTGTGTAAATTGATTATTTGAAATAGATTTATACAAAAGGAAATTATAGATAAATTTTTGAACCTCTGTTGAATTTAAATCAAAATTTAGAAAACTCTTTCTGGAAAATTGAATTTAGTCTTCTATGTAGAAAATGATAAATTATTGTGAAGGTTTTAGATATTTGTAGGAAATGATTTTTTTAATGCAATAGGAGATTGAAAGAAAATAATTGAGGATTTAGGAAACCTCTGTAAATTTTTCTACATATTTTCCTATAGAAAATTTAGTTTTAAAATTTTCTCTTCTCTGCAATTACACAGACTTAGTTGTCATTTTTCTTGTATATATATATATATATATATATATATATATATATATATATATATACACTCTTATGAAAATAAATTTATATATAAATCTGATTGTAATTCTTGTAGAAATCTGTTTCTTTAAGAAAAACAAATATTACAAATGTCGTACGGCGAATTTATTGTAGAGAGGGAAATTTTCTTTTAATTTTTTTTTTTATAAGATTCATGGGGGGCTGGTGAGGGGGTTACCCCACCACCGCTTCCCATGGAGGGGGTCGCAGTTGTTGTGGTAGTGCCCTCCACAGTTATGTGGAGGGGGCATTGTCACATGCATTGCTCCCTTCCTCTGTGAATGGATGCCTGGTGTCGACGATTTTTTGTGTTAATTTTTTTATTTATTTAAAATTATTGTTATATAATTTATATATATTATATATGGTATATGCTATATATTTTAATATATATATATATATACTTATTTCAGTTGAGGATATATTATTTTAAAATGTTTTTTTTTAAATGAATTTTGGGAATGAATAATTGGCTTATTTAATTAGAAATATATATATACTTTTAAATGTGCATGTTTATTTAAAAAAGATATTTATTTAGATGTATTTTATTGTTTTAGTGCATGCAAGTATGAGTAGTTAAATTGAAATGATTAATTATTTTAATTGTAAAATTGAGTTAATTGATATGAGTAGTTGTGAAAATAAAGGTTAAGCATTTAGTTATATTTGGTTGTTGTTTATTAGTTGGAATTATGTTTGAATGATGTGTTTTAGCTATGAGATATTGATCTATTGGATTTAGGAAATCCAAATATTAGTGTTTTTAATTACATGTGATTGTTTATTTTAATTGCAAGTATTTCTATAATTTTGTGTATTGGGGGAAATATTGGTTGTCGAGAAAATGTAAGTCTTCCAGATTGTAATTGTGAAAGGGTTGTCATTTCTGTTATTCACCCTTGATATTTCCTTGGGTGGTGCACGTAGTTGGATTTATTATTGGAAATTCGTAGGGATGTGTTATCTTTTTTTGTTATGTTGTTATCAGTTTGTGCATTGTCTACCCTTGGGTTGTAGAAATGAGTTATTGTGTTTTCAATAGGGGAGTGGCTTTCAATGAGGGTTGGGACACAAAGTGATCCCATGACAACTCATGTGAGAGTCAGGTTAATCAGTTGAAATTAAATAACCTATATTAGGGGAAAGGGTAGTTAATACATTTAACTAGATAATTTAGCCTCGCTCATTGGCTCAAGGGCTTGTGTGAGACTTGAGATGAGTCTGGAAGGCCTGGAATGGAAAGATCATTATCTTTTCTTCTTGAAAGATAATCATTTCCACACTGGTATGCATGTGGGGCCGGAGTTCGTGAGAGGTTACCAGGATAACCCAAGATGGGGGCCAGGACCTAGGAAGATCTCCTTAGGATAACCAATGCAACCTTTGTGATGACACTCCTCCTATGACAACAATAAATTTTTATTGTACAGTGGTTGTTCTTGATTCAATGATTCTGAAAGCAATGTAACCCTGTGTTTGCTATTTACTAGTATAGTGTTGTTTTGTACATTGCCTATGTCTAGAGGTAGTAGGTTTGTCTTGGTTACCTATTACTATCTCCTAGAACAAGGGTTGGTCCTATGGGTACCACATGGCTAGGTGGCGTGCACCTTACACTGTTGGGTTTTCTCTTCATGTTCGTGATGGCAGGATCTTCTTGTTCGAGGAGCTTGTGTGTTTCTATGGATTTGTATTCTCGTATATTCATTGTAACAGTGGGACACTATGTATTGTATTCCTCATTTGTAATCGAGGAAAATCCTTGTGTTGTAATTGTAACATTATGTATGATCTTTTCATTGTTGCATTAAATGGTATATATTGTTTATATGATGTTGTATCTGTGGAAATATGCTCATTACATTTCCATGTGTTAGATTTATTATGCAATGGGTTAATCATCTAATGTATGTTGTTATCATGAGTTAATTTTCATATGCTATGGTTAGATTAGTTTCGTAAGTTGTGAAATTCACATGCAGAAGTGTTGTGTGGCCTAGAGGATGTATGTGTTAGAGTAGATTACTTTACCTATCCTAATATGCAGTTAAGTTGAAAGTCACTCAATTGAACCACTAAAATTAAATCAAATTTGCATAGATTTTCTTTGTCAAGTTTTTACTCCTTAGTAGGAAAAATAATTATAGTGCAACACAACCCATCTTATGCATTCAATGGTAGGATTAAATAATGATAAAAAATGTACCATAGATAGACCTTACTTCCAGAGATTTGGATTTTAGTTAATTATAATTTAATGTCGACAAAATATACAACCAGGGATAGCATTTTTATGTTTTAGCCTCACTCTTCATTCACCCAAATAGTCTATGAGACAATGACACTATCCTTAATCATAATGGCAGAAAAGAAAGATGGAGAGAAATTTCAGAGCCTAAATTTTGGGATTCAAAAGATATAGAACCACAATTAAACATGTGAGTGATGATGAAGGAAATAAAGATGGTCATGGTGGTGGGACGAGGCAGTGTAGCTGGGCCTAACATGCTCTCATGCTCTTTTTTCATCAGGCTATAAGCAAGTGATTTCTACAGGAGCACAGGCTAGCATCCCTTGTCCAACTTCAATACCTAAAAATTCTAGAAAGTATAGGAATAAATACACAATCTTTCATAGAAAACTCACATCAAGTCAAATACTTAGCATGATTCAAATTATTTTCAAAAAGTCAACAAGCTAATAAGAATATGAAGTCAAAGCATCCTGATCCTTCAATATTTCCTCAATTTCTTAGATTTGTCTAAGGTACTTCTGCAAGATCAGGAGATTTCGCAAGCTGTAAAATGCAACTTTCCTTTTGGATTTGCTATAAATGTGAAGATCTAGATTTTAAGTGATTATTCTTCTCTAGCCACTCTCAAACCTTTTCCTAGTCAACTCTATTACTGAGTAAGGGTTTTACAATATTGGCATACCACAGACAACTATTAGCATACCAAAATCAAGAAATTAGGCTTCTCTAGTAAGGCTTCTGAAGATAATTAGAATTATATAGAACTATAAATAAGAGAAACATACCGAATAGTTGTCGAGGTTCACAGACAATTTGTTCGATAGTGACAAGAACACGAATGCTTCCAATATAATATCATCTAGAATACTTGTGCATCCAAGTTCCCTACCAGCAAAGGATGATGCAAAACACACTTCAATACTAGGCATGATTTAAATGAAATTCACAAAAATTAAATAAGAATTGATGTTCTAGAGCTACTTGCTAATAATTTTGCAAGATGCTTCTAATTACTTCTTTTAAGACATAAGAATATCATAATTCTATGAGACAAACGAAATAAGGATTGACGTTCTATGATAACAATTGCGTAAGTAGTAAAATGAAGCTTTAGAAATTTATGATTTCTTGAATATCAATTTCAATTTTTAAATTTCCCTACTTAACAATGTTGTTTTGGCCATCCCTACAAATCCAAAAATAAAAGAAGAAATAGAATATCACGAAATAGCCATTGTAGTAAATTTCAAGTAGAGTCTGTAAAATAGATAGGAGGTACGATCCAATGTTACCTAAGCAATGTCACACTTTACATACATGAGATCAAACTTGTAATAACTAACACTTTTCAAGTTAGAAATCATGCAAAAAATCCTTTGCCACTTTAGCAAGATCGCCACAATAACCATGGTTGGGAGCTTATTATTGATACCATGTGAACATGACAGGACACCAGTCACCATTCACAACCTTGGTCACTATATCTCGTATGTACATGTGACACTAGACCATTTACTTTCCATGAGGGTGATTATGAGTCTACATGAAATAATTAAAGACCTAGACATAAAAGTGGGAAATAGAAAAGACAGTTACTGACTTGGGAAACAAGCCTTTGTAAGTAGGGTGCTTAATTAGCAGCAAAATCAGTCCACTCTATAAATGAATGAGTCGAGGGCACACTATTGGAGGGTTCAACCAATAAGCATTCACACCCTTGGTCACAATATCAACTCTGTAAATGCAACACCAGACCATTTAATTTTACTTTCCATGAGGGGGATTACAAGTCTATGTGAAACATTTAAAGACCTGGACATAAATGCAGGAAATAGGAAAGACAGTTACTGACCTGGGAAGCAAGCTTGTTAAGGCTAGTGTAAGTAGGGTGCTCAATTTCATAAATGGTCTCGTTATCTAACATAGGAGAAAAATCAGTGTGATCTAACAATGAATGAGATGAGAGCATGCTATCAGAGCACTCACTCATGGATGTTAAGCCTTGGTAAACTATGAAAGCCAACTTGGGTTATTTCCTATGGTTCATAGAAGGCCTCTCTAGGAGAAGAAATCTAAGCCCTAACATGGTTTCGCCTCCTAATACGTGGGATACAAGAAACCTCTATAGACCCATGCAGTTGTTTGCCACCATCTAGATTTGATCCAAACACAAATCACAATATCCTTACCAACTAAAGCCCTTGAAACAAAAACAACAATATTTACAGACTAGGGTTTTAATTGACTATATCAAATCTGATATTCTCGCTTTAGAGTTTCAAAATGACAAAAAGTATAATGTAGGTGTGGTAATTTGAGTAGGATTACAACTACAACATTTGAAAAAATTTCCCTATCCTTTATGCTTTGATGGATGTCCATACCCTATTCCAAAGCCAATTGATGGAAACCATGTGGATGAGAAGGTCAAACCTTGCGTAGTGGCCAAGCCACGATCAATAGTAATAGGGGTGGAGATGACGAGCATAGGGGCAAGAAGAAATCAAAGCCAATAAAGATTCATTAATGGTCAAGATGAAAAAAATCATCTCCCAAAACAATCATCTCCCATCCTCCCTAGATCAGCCAACACTGTAGATGCCTTAACTTAGTTCACCATCGTTCAAATAGATTATTTTGAGCACCTACAAAATATGCACAAAGCTTAACTCCATACCATGGGTTAGTTCATGCAAATCTACAAAATACATAGGTATGGGATAATACACCATACTTCATAAACAAAATGATAAAATAAACTAATTGAAAATATCAAAGAAGCACAATGCATACATATCCCATAGTGGATCAGTGTCACTTTGTTGTGAAAAGTGATCCTTTCCCAACTGTTGACAAGCTTAATGATAAAATTCCTTGAAGATGAAGTGGAAAAAATTAGCTCTCAATGTGAAGAGAGTAACTTTGCATGAACTGTGGATGCTAAAATGAAGAATGAGACCTCCTATTTATAGAATGATAGGATGGAGAAATATGCAAAATGGGTGAATGTGGGACAAAGATTCAACCAATAGGAAGGAGCCACTTCTCCAAATGTGAGTGGATGGAGGATGTGCAAGTTTTGGTCAATGTGCCAATAAATGACATTAGGTGGCCTTTACAAATTTCAAATTTGGCTTGTTGGAGGGAGAAAAAGGGGCTTAAATGCCAAGAGAGGGACATGTAAGAGGAGAATTAATGATATGTTGGAAGGGACAAGTCAACTTGATTTGAATTCAAACTTGAGGGAATATTCTCCAAAGATGCCTTGTTGAGGGAAAATGAGGATTTAATAAATTAATTAAAATCCTTTATTTGTGCAAGTGGGAAAATCTAGAGAATGTGGCATGCATTAGATTAGATTTAATCCTGATTTAGTTAATTTAAAAAAGGATTAGGTGATTTGACCTTTTTGCTTTAGATTTATGGATTAAACTAAATAAAAAAGGAGATGGAAAATGATAAAGATTTAGCTAAATAAATATTTGATTTATTTAGCTAAGGGGGATAATGATAGTGTTTATTTAATTTAAATGGAGGACCTTAGAGATAAATCAAATAAGCTTGATTTATTTAATGAATGGATGAATATGAATTAGTTAAATGCATGATGCTAATTTTGCATGTCTATAGATACGCCTTTGGCGTAAATTATTTATATTTTGATTAAATTTTGATAATGCTATTATTGTAAACTAGAGAGTAAATATTGTTGTTATTTTTTATTAAATAGAGACAATGTTTTTGATAAAAGGGTAAAATGGATTTTACAGGGACTCGAAACCACAACGTTTACAAAACATAAAAGAGGACACCAAAGTCCAACCAAAAAGACCAGCTACCTGAGAAAAGATTAGCAGCAACCAAATGAAAAAGACCAGAAAGATCAAATCAAAAGGAACAGCAAAGTAAGCACAAAAAAACCCCAGCCATTAATTCAAAGTCTTGAGGACAGACTTCGTCTTTGCCTCCAGATTCTGCATATCATTGACTCCCTTTTTAAAAGTTTGAATCATCTTCAAAGTAGGAGGGACCTTGTGCTTCAGATTGGCTTTGGTTCTTCTAGAAATTCTTGCATCCGTCTCCTGGCTTTTGTCCTTTGTTTCCTCTAGATCCACCACCAGAGAACCCTGCGGGCTTTATCTAGCTTTTTAGTCATCGCATTAATGATAATGGCATTGTGTCTTGCCATAAAGTTGTTTTGCTTAGCAAGGGTTTTGATGGTATTCCTTATGTTCTCAACCTTGGAATCTATATTTCTATTACTATGATCCACATATTTCCTTTTAATCTCTGCAATCTTAGCACCCAGTGATTCAATCTTGCTTTGAAGGGCCCAATTTTTTATTTTCAACTCATTAATTTCAATGAAAGTCCATTCCAAGAGTTTGAAGTGGGACTCAGAATTGGTTTTGGCAAGGTTTAGAACATCTAGAGAGGGCTCTTTTCCAATATTAGGAAGGGTTTTCTCAGGGTTAGGAATAATAGGGGAGTAATCATTAGTATGTTTATCCGGCAGAGGTTCAATGCAAAGCTCAGTTTTGTTGGCATCAGACTCCTCAGACTCAGAGGATTCTTTGGAATAGGAAACAAGGCTTTTGGCCTAGGGTTTCTTACCAATAGAGCTATTTTTAAGGGAGGGGCTATCAGGCTCAAGCTCAGTGTGGGTTTTAGCAGAATTCCCAGAAGGGACAGTGTGCAAGCCAAGGAATTTTCTAGCCAGACTAGAGTTAGGTAGATACTCTGAGCCATTGGGCTCAGTGTCATCACTCTCAGAATCAGGGATAGTTTACAGAATAGCGGGGGCAGGTATTTTTTGGAAAATTTCAACAATCAACCTTATTAACCTAGTGTGAAGGATGGGGAATCATTTAGGGTTTTTCTTATTATCCTCCAAGCTTTTCTTCAAGGAATAGAAAAGATAATAGGGGAGAGAGACCCTAACCTTGTATCAGAAGTGGTTGAGAAGAGAAAAGTGGTAGCCATAGACTCTGGTGAAGTGCCCGTCCACCATAATGTACTCCATGATGACCCATAAAACCTTTTTCCAAATGGCCTTTATGGTTTCTACATCAAAGTAGCTATTTGCAATTTTAACCAGACTTACCCTTTCTTTGTCCTTTTTAGGAAATCTGATCACAGCTTCATCAGAAAAAGACCTATCCCTGAAGAACTTCTTCCCTTGAGTAGATAATCCCATAACATCAGCAATAAGATTTTCACTGAGCTCCACATTCCTACCAAACAGGGTGAAGTTTCCATTATTCCACTTTTTAACAAAGAGATCCGTAGCCTCCTGGTTAGAGCCATGGATCTTCTCCAGGAAAGGAAGCAACCCTCCGCTTTTAACCTTATTCAAAGCCTTGGCATTTTTCATGTGTGTATCATAGTTGTCCGGCTCAATTCACTTTCTGTCTCCTCCCATTTCAGCCGACATAGTGGGGTAGACCCAAACAAAAGCTTTACTAAAATTGGCCCCGCCAAATCTAAGAACCCACAAAGCGTGTGGAGCTTTCTTGCAGATTAAGCCGCTGGGCTCTGTCCCATGCACTCTAATGATTGTGATGTGAAAGATCCAACCTATCCTCATTAAAGGGATAACACATCGCTTTTCCATGTGATTTATCATAATTTAATAGGGTGCAGACATTAGAGTTTAGATCACTAGTATTAAGCCAAGTACGCACATCTTTACTCCTAACTCCTTCGTTAGTGAAAAAATCCGCAACAACATTGGCTTCTCTATAAGCATGTGATATTTTAACTTTTTCAAATTTATCCAAAGTCAATATGGCATCCTCAACCCACGATTTAATGGTCCACGAGGGAGGAGACTTGCCATAGAGGCAGTCAATTATTTTTTCGGAATCTCCTTCAAGCCACAAATTTTTAATGTTAAGACTTTGGGCTAAATTTATGATGTGAAAGGCACCAGAAACCTTCACCAGATGATTTGTTTAGGAAGCAAGAGGAGAGGCAATCGCTCCAATGAAATTTCCAAAGGAATCCCTTATAACTCCACCACAGCCCGCCGCCCTCGGATTACCTTTAGCCGCACCATCAAAGTTAGCTTTGATCCAACCGTTTGCCAAAAAAGACTAGCAAACACCCTCTCTGTCCTTCTTGGCCTTCATTATAGTTCTAGACAAATATAGACTTATGTTCCAATCCTTAGCAACAATTAGGTCATAGAGTGAATGCTCCACTTTCATGGGCATGTTGTCCTTCTAAACCAAGGCATTGAGACTTTCCTTCAAGGATCTGACAATTTTATCAAAGACAATATCCACAGAGGCTTCTTTACCCCTATAAATTCTATTGTTGTGTTCTTTCTAGAGGCCCCAAGCAACATGAGGGAAGGATAAATCCCATAAAATCTTGAGCATAGGATTTCTTGTCGGGGCTTTCCATTGAGTGAAGAAGTCTTCAATGGACGAAGGGAAAACCCAAGGAAGGTGCCATAACCTAATGATTTTTTCCCATATAGAAGCAACAAATGAGCAATGAAGGAATAAATGATGCACAGATTCAGCCTCCATCTTACAAAGAAAGCATCTATTAAGAATTTGAAATCCGCATTTACACAGGTTATCAATTGTGAGCACCTTGTTTTGGAGAAGGATCCAGAAGAAGATATTAATTTTAGGTATCAAATGTTTGAACCAAGCTTTAGACTAGAAGGGAGGATGGTCCAGAGAAGAAGTAATCCTGGGAAAAGCAGATGACACTGAAAAATTGCCAGAGGGTTCATCTATCCAAACCACACGATCATCCAACTGCTCAGAATTAAGTCTAACTACTAGTAGAGAAGACTGGATAGGAGCCAAAGCCTGACTAACACTGCACAAGTCCACCCAATTACCATTCGCTTTGTAATCTTTCACATAAGTTCCAAACCGTGCCTTACAAATCTCTACCCATTCACTAAAGGAGTTGATTTTTATAATGGGCTCCTTAAAAAGCCATATATCCTCCCAAAATCTAGTGTGATTACCATTTCTCACTTTCCATCCAATACCATCATCCACAATCTTGTTTCCATTGATTATATTATTCTAACATGTAGACCCTCTATGAAGAAGGTGGGGATCCTTCTTTATAATGGAGGAGCAGTTGTTTTCTAAATATTTGCTAGCCAAAATATCAATCCACTCCCCAGAAGAAGAGGAGATTCTCTAGATTTGTTTAGCTAAGAGGATTTTATTGACTGTTTTGATTCTTCTTAAACCAAGTCCTCCTGCCTTTTTAGGTCTACAAACCAAATTCTAGCCAATTAAGGGAAGTCTTTTTTTTTCTTCAACACCCGACCAAAGAAATATTTTTTTAAATTTTTCAATGCCATCAACAAATTTAGCAAGAATCTTAAATAGGCTCAGGGCATAAATAGGCAGATTCTGGAGAGAGGCTTTGAGGAGCTGAAGTTTTCCGGCTTGACTTAGCAGGGCTCCTTTCCAGCCCGCAAGCTTCTTACTGAATCTTTCAACCAGTGAGAGCCAAAAAGACTCAGGAGGTTTTAAGCTTAAGGGTAGACCAAGGTAGGTGGGAGGAAAGGAATCCACCTTGCAACCTAGAATTCTGGAAATTTTAGCTTGTCTATGATCCGAAGTGTTGAAGAAGAACATAGAACTTTTTTGATTGTTGATTAGCTGTCCTGAAGCTCTCACATAATTGTCAAGCAACTGTTTTATAGATTTTCCTTTAGACACCATAGCTTGACCCATAAGCATAGTGTCATCAATGAATTTTTTATGGGAACACACCAGATTTCCCGAGGAAGGTTTGAGACCAAAAATAAATTTAAATTCGACTAATTTTTTTAGATTCCTTCCTAAACTTTCAGCCATAATAGTGAATAAAATAGGAGAGATAGGATCACCCTACCTTAGACCTCTGGTGCTCTGAAAAAAAGAGGTGGGGGATCCATTAACCATAATTGATATGGAAGCCGTGGACACAAGTTGTTCCACCAATTGGATAACCTTGTTACAAAAACCAAAATCCTTTAAAATTTTAAATAAGAAAATTCAATCAACTCTATCATAGGCTTTTGAGATATCAAGCTTTAGTAAGAAGCCTTCAGTCTTTGACTCAACTAAGGAGTGAATATTCTCATGTACTATACCAATAGAGTCAAGAATTTGTCTACCAGGGACAAAGCCATTATGTTGAGGAGAAATCAAGGAAGGCAAAAAAGTTAAAAATCTAGAGGTTAAGACCTTAGAGACGATTTTGTATAAAGAATTACAGAGACTTAGAGGCCTAAAAGCCTCAAAATTATTAGCTCTAAGTTTCTTGGGGATAAGAACCAAGAAGGTAGCATTTAATTCTTTTAGAAGACTTCTGGATCCAAAAAATTCTTTATCAGCATTTACCACATCTTCTTCAACAATCTCCCAAAGCCATTGAAAGAAAAATAAAGGGAAAACATCAGGACCTGGAGCTTTACTCCTGTCAAAGGAAAAGATACCTTGCTTAACTTCCTCATTGGTGGGGATAGCTGTCAAAAAATAGCTATTTTCCTAGTTGATAATTCTTTGTATAGCTTCAACTAACTGATTCTACTCATTTTGGTTTATTTCATCACTTGCCAAGAGAAGATGTTTAAAGAAGGAGCTCACCTGCTTTCTAATATCCTCCTCCTCCTCATACCTAGTTCTGTTCACCTCTATTTGAGATATTTTGTTTATAGCTTTGTGTTTTGATGCTGATAGATGGAAGTACCTATTGTTCCTATCTCCTACTGATAACCAAAGAGCTCTAGATCTTTGTCTCCAGAACTCCTCCTCCTTTCCATTTATGTCATGCAAATAGAGATAATGTTATTAATGTTAAATTTAGATTTGAAAATGATAATATTATGTTGTTTAAATAGAAGAAACAATATTAATATAATGATTGAATATTTAACATTAATAATATTATTATTTTTAATGAAAATCTTTGTTATAATGTAAGAAAAAAATTGATAATTGAGTTTTTTTTCTAAGAGTAAGTTTAGGGCATGACATCATTATCACAAAATCTAGAAAATGGTAAACCATGAAATTACACAAAGACATAGTAAATTAAAGAGCATGTAAAGTTACATCTTTATAGGATATTAGTTCATGGGCAATATTCATTGACACATTAGAGTTCGCATGTAGAAGACTAAACCACACAAATTTTTATTAATATTTAATAAACTGCCATTAAGAAATAATAATTAGTTTTGATATTTGTTTAGACATGTAGATTACATGTACAAACTTTGAAAAACCTCAAAGTAGAGCATTCCCACAAAAAATGCTAAAAATAGTTTGACTACTAAAAAAAAGCTTAGTAAAAAGAATAATAAAAGCTAAATTCAAGAAGGGAAGTCACATAATAAATAGGGCTTCAATTTGTAAAAGGAATTCACTAGTTAGGGAGGTGCAAGTTTGTCAAGGAATTTAGTCTGTGGCTAATAATGGAGAATTTTGCAACACCTTACCTCATGTTGGAAATAATTCCAACTTCTGCTTCCTATGTGTGTTCTAGACCTCTTCCTGCATTACCACAACCTCCTCTCCTCTCTTGTGCAGTGTAGTAGTGACCTTATGGTCCTAGAGACCTCTCCTCCATTGCTTGTGGTAGAGCGGTGTCTACTACCATATTGTAGGCCTCTCTTTTGCTTTGTGCGGTACAGCAGCTATCCCGCGAGGTCATTTTCCACAACATGTGGTAGAGTAGTTTCTCTCGTAGTCCTGTAACCTCTTTATTTCCTCTCAACAGTGGTGAAGTGTATTTTTGACATGATTTTTAGCATGGATATTTTATTGGGCATTTAATGTTTTAAAGGACAATATTTAATATGGTTTTAATTGTTTTTGGGATTAAAAATACTTTTCACTTGACGTGAATTAGATGTTACTAGAGGTTTAATTTATGACATTTATTTCACCTCTTTCCTGGTGAATTTTCATGGTGTTTTTTGATGGGTATATTTTGTAGGGAAGTTTATTATTATTATGAAGAAGTGAGAACAATAAAAAAAGTGTGCTTTGCAGAAGAAAAATTGTGGTGAAACAGAGTAGTAGCTCTTTCTGTGAAAACAATTATATTTTGAATGAATGCAAATTTTAGTTTCTAAGTTATTTGTATGTGTGTTATTATCAGTTTACTATTATTCAATGTTGAGTCAATTTTAGTTATTTGTTATTCTCCTCTAGCTCTAGCCTTCACATGGTATCAGAGCAAGTTTATCAAAGTAGGGTCATTAGTAAGAGGGTTGTTTCTAAAAGTCTCAGTGAAAGGATGACAACAAGCACAAGCTTGACTAACCCACATATACCATAGTTTAATGGGAAAAATTATGATTACTGGGGAATCACCATGAAAAGCCATTATTTTTTTCTCAAGATATTTGGGATTTAGTTGAGAATGGCTACCCAGAGCCAAGTGATGCAATAGCATATAATGTTTTGACACAAGCAGAGAAATATTTTCTAAGAGATAACAAGAAGGACTGAAAGGATCTCTTTTACATATCTCAAGCAGTACATGAGAGCATCTTTCCAAGGATTTCAGTAGCAACAAAGTCCAAGCAAGAATGGGATATTCTCCAAACAACCTATCAAGGTATGGCAATGGTGAAAACAACAAAGCTACAAATGCTGAGAAGAGATTTTGAAACAATGTATATGAAGGAAAATGCTACTGTAGATTGTTTCTTTACTCAAATTATTGGATTGGTGAACCAAATTAGATCTCATGGTGAGAATCTAGAAGATGTTAGAGTTGTTGAGAAAATTTTAGGGAGTTTTCCCACAAGATTTGAGTCTATTGCTGTAACCATAGAGGAAACAAAGAACCTATCACAAGTTTCTATTGATGAGATCCATGCATCTCTCATTTATCATGAACAGAGGTTGAGTAGGTCTCCAAATACGTCATTGGAGCATGCCTTCAAGTCACAAGCTTCAATTAGCCAAGGAAGAGGTAGAGGAAGATAAAATTTTAAAGGAAGAGGAAGAAATTTTTATAGGGGTGGAAGAACTAGCCCTTCAAGCTCAAGTGGAAGAGGAAATAGCCAAAACCCACTCTAATGTTCATCTCAAAATTTGTCACAAGGACAAAGGTATGATAAGTCTCAAATCTAGTGTCACTATTGTAAAAAGTTTGGGCATTATATGAATGAGTGTCAAAAGAAATGGTATGATTCCAGTAAACAAAATGAAATTTTTACAAAAGAAAGTCAAGATCAGAAAATCAGAAAAGAGGACAATGTTTTTGGCATGTAATGTTGCACAAGCAACTGAAAAAGATGTTTGGTTTTTAGATTTAGGCTGTAGCAACCATATGATAGGAAATTTAGAAATGTTTTCAAGTTTAGATGAAAATGTTAAATCTGATGTTACATTGGGTAATGACAATAAAGTGTTAGTCAAAGGAAAGGGAAATGTCAACATTCTAACTAAATAGGGGGAGCAAAAATATAACTCGGATGTGTATTTTGTGTTTGGTCTAAAACACAATTTGATGAGTATACAAAAACTTGTTCAAAAAGGGTATAAAGTAACTTTCAAAAATGGACTGTGCACAATTTTAGACAAATACCCAAGTAATCAGCTCATTGCTAAGGTCAAAATGATGAGTAATACAATGTTTCCTTTGAAGATTTGGCCAGATTTGAATATAGATTATGCACAAGCACAATAAACAACAACAACCATACAAACTATCTTTCAAGCAGAAGTAAAAGATGAAAACTAGTTATGACACTTGAGATTTGGGCATCTTAACTTTGGAGGTCTACATTTTCTTCATAGGAAAAGTATGGTCAAGGGATTAACTCTAATAGAAAAACTTGAAAGAGTATGTGCAGGATGTATTTTAGGAAAGTAACATAGAGAAGCTTTTCCAGTAGGAAAGTCCACTAGAGTAAAATGCCCTTTGGAGATTGTACATTCAGATTTGTGTGGACCTATGCAGACACCCTCAATTGGTGGTAGTCTTTTTTTTTTTTAATTTTACTGATGATTATTCAAGGAAAGCATGGGTTTATTTTCTAAAGAACAAGAATGAAGTGTTTTATTTCTTCCGACAACTCAAGTTTATTGTTAAAAAGAAAAGTGGGTATTACATTAAAGCATTGAGGACAGATAGAGGAGGTGAATATATTTCAAAAGAATTTTTAAATTTTATAAAGATCATGGGATTCACAAGCAGTTTACTACTAGATACACACCTCAATAAAATGGGGTAGCTGAAAGGAAAAATAGAACAATCATGGAAATGGCTAGAAGTATGTTGAAAGCCAAACATTTACCAAAATAATATTGTGTTGAAGCTAATCATGTGTAGATTATATAATAAATAGGTGTACAACAATTTTTTTTATGAATATCATTCCTAAAGAAGCATGGAATGGAAGAAAGCATAATATTACTCACATGAGAGTTTTTGGTTGTGTGGAATATGCACATGTGCCTGATGAATTAAGAAGGAAGCTAGATAACAAAGGAGAAAAATGTATCTTTTTTGAATATAGTGATGAATCCAAGGCTTATAAACTTTATAATCCAACAACTAAGAGAGTCATAATCAACAGAGATGTACATTTTGTAGAAGATGAAGCATGAGATGGAAGCAAAGAAAAAATATTCAATGTATCAACAAGTATTCTACAAGAGGAAAATGAATTTTCTGTACCACCAAATATTCCTACTAATGTAATTCCTTCCACACCTGTTCAAGCTCAAAAAAGAGGTCCAAAAGTGATGCTATCATCGAATATAAGAGAAACTTCATGTTTTGGACAACAAACACCACTCACAACAAGAAGACAAAAAAATAGAAGTATAAGGGATATATATAAACAAAATGAAGGTGAGAATAATAACGATCAAATGTCTATTTTTGTATTTTATTCACGAGTTGAAGATCCAATTCATTTTGTGGATGCAATTAAGGATGATAAATGGATATGTGCAATGGATGAAGAAATTCATGCAATTGAAAAGAATCAAACATGGGAGTTAGTAAGTCTTCCCAAAGACAAGGATGTAATAGGTGTGAAATGGGTTTACAAAACCAAATTTAATGCAAATGGTGAAGTGGAAAAACATAAAGCAAGATTAGTGGAAAAAGGTTATTCACAGCAGCCTGAAATTGATTACAATGAAACTTTTGCACCTATAGCACGTCTTGACACAGTAAGAATGATTCTTGCCATTGCAGCACAAAAAAATGGTTAGTTCATCAAATGGATGTGAAATCATCTTTTCTGAATGGTTATCTTGAAGAAATTTTTTATGTGGAACAACCACCTAGGTATGAGATTTTGGGTCAAGAAGATAAAGTCTACAAGCTAAAGAAAGCATCGTATGCTCTCAAGCAAGCCCCAAGAGCTTGGTACAGAAAAAATGATTCATATCTATTATAGAATGGTTTCATTAGATGAAACAACAAGCCTACATTGTACACCAAGATGAATGAAAAAGGTGAAATTGTGATTGTATGCCTGTATGTTGATGATTTAATATTCACAGGTGATTTATCAATTTATTTGTTTAAAATATTTGAGTCTCATGAAATAATTTTTAGGCATTGAAGTGAATCAAAATGAAAATGGTATTTTCATCTCCCAATCAAAGTATGCAAATGAAATTTTGAAGAGGTTTAATATCATAAATTGTAAATCAACAAAAATACCAATTGTTATAGGCTTGAAGTTAAGCAAGGATGACAAAGGACAATAAATGTAGATCCAAATTTATATAAGAGACTTGTTGTCAGTCTCATGTACTTGACAGCCACAAGACCAGACATAATGTATGTTGTAAGCTTGATTTCTAGATTTATGGAAGCTCCTAAAGACACACATTGAAAGCTAGAACAAAGAATTTTGGCATCCAATATTCAATTTCAAATGTGTTCAAGTTGATTGAGTATAATGATAGTGACTATGCTGGAAATATTGATGACAGGAAGAGCATGTTTGGTTACATTTTTCATTTTAGGACTGGTGTAGTATCATAGGCTTAAAAAAACTAACTAATTTTCACTCTTTCATCAATAGAAGCAGAGTATGTAGTAGCCACAAGTGCCTCATGTCAGGTAGTATGGATGAGAAGACTATTGGGAGAGTTGAAACAAAAACAAGAAGAGGCACCAAAAATATATTGTGATAACAATTCAACCATAGCATTATTGAAAAATTTAGTCTTTCACAAAAGTAGCAAACACATTGATACCAGATATCACTTCATCAGAGAGTTAATCAACAATGGTGATATCTTCTTAGAGTTTTGCAGGTCTTAGGAATAGTGTGCAAATATTTTTACCAAGGCACTGGGAAAAGACAACTTCATCTATTAGAGAGATCGTTTGGGAATTATTGATGGCAATAGTTGTAATTAAGGGGGAGTGTTGGAAATAATTCCAACTTCTGCTTCCTATGCGCATTCTATACCTCTTCTTGCATTACCACAACCTCCTCTTGTCCTCCTCTCATCTCTTGTGTGGTGTAGCGGTGACCCCACAGTCTGGTAGGCCTCTCCTCCATTACTTGCAGTAGAGCGGTGTGAACCACCATAATGCGGGCCTATGTTTTGCTTTGTGTGGTACTGCGGTTCTACCACTATCCCACAAGGTCATCTTCCATAGCGTGCGGTAGAGCAATTTCTCCCGCAGTCTCGCGACCTCTTTATTTCCTCTTGGCAGTCGAGTGGTGAAGTGTATTTTTGACAAGATTTTTAGCATGGATATTTTATCATGAATTTAATGTTTTAAAGGACAATATCTAATAGGTTTTTAATTGTTTTTAGGATTAAAAATACTTTTCACTTGACGTGAATTAGATTTTTTTTTTTTATAGGTAAGTGCTACCAAGGGGGTAGCTTCCATAATATAAGAACCACATAAAAAGTAAAAATAAAGGCATGCCCTTGCCACAAGGAGTGCAACATGCCAACAATTGTACTGACCAAAAATCTTACTAGATGAACAAAACATGAATTTTACTAGCACCAAGAACTACAATAGCCTAAGATTGGGAGTGCACCTTAATACTCATATTTGACTTTTCTCCCTGACCAAGGAAGAACGTAAAGACATTGAGTGTTTGAGACTTGAAGAGAGTGACTTTTTCTTCTTTACCTCTATCCAAGGCTGATCAGGAAAAAATGTGGTTTTCTGCTCATTGTAATTGTCTTCCAATGACCACCTATCACCTGTTGAACAAGTAGAAATCTCCCCAATGTTAGAGGACTACAAACTAGAAATCTTCGATAATGGTTCAAGCTTCACAATGTGATGAGGAGATGCATTATCAACCATGGGACTCACAACAGGTATACATTCTTGGACCGGGGTGGGACAGGCCATTGAGGGGGAAGAAACAGAGAGCAACCCGTGCTTAGCATTGGAGCAAGGTGAGTCACCTACAACATTTGGAGTAATGACATAATGGCTAGAATCAGCCCCAATCCACCAGGTGGGCTGATTTAGATCACAATTGCCACGCGCACAGGTTTGCTTCTTATTGCACTAGGAGGTGTTATGAGTAGTTGAATAGCATTTTTTGCACCTAAATGGGATCTTTTCGTAATCAACAGGTTGTCTCCAGCCCCTATTTCCAACCTTTAAAGAGATTTTAGTGGGAAGGCCTTTGGATAGGTCGAATTTGACACAAAAATGAGAAAAGGTAGAGCTTTCGTAATTGATTGTTTCTTTAGAAATGCAGTAGTAATTTCCCAAGCCATTGGTGATGGATTTCAAACACCCAATCTACCAAAATTGCAGAGGTAAATAGGGCAATCTTACCTAGAGAAAAGTAGAGGAAAATGCCTCAAACTGTGGATCGAAGGAGGGAAACTAGGGCTTGATGTAAAGGAAATCGCCTTGATAGAACCACAAACCAGTTGTAAGTATTAGTTCCTTGTCTTCCATTGATTCAAATTCCATAATGAAGAACCCTTTTGCATAGACGTAAATACTAATTTCATCCTGCATGTGTGCTTTCCAATTATTACTTATCCATGTGTGTAGGTCGCTTAATTTTGGCCAAATTTGTGTGAATTTGCAAATTACGACATGCTCCATCAAGTACGCCTCTCTATCACATGCAATGTTGTCCAAAAAAAATTCAGGAATTGAATTGGAGTGACAAAAAGAAAATGAGGAATGTTGAGAGGCGTGAGGGAGAATGGACCCGACAAACATCATTCAATGGTGAGCCAGAACCAGGTGGCATACTGCCAACCATTGTAGCATGGATTTCGAGACCTAGGGCAGCCTTGAAATCAATTTGAGGGTTCACAGGCACCAAGTCAGAGCAACTGTGAGCCACCAAAGTCAAAAGGTTCTTGTGCAAAGGCCAGGGTCCGTGTGCCTCACCCAAGGGCTGGCGCGAGCAAGTAGAACCTGATGCAACATCACCACCCAAATCACCATGCACTTTCAAAGGTTGGGTGCTGGAAATTTTTGGAGCACAGCGAGGCATTTTGGAGTTAGCGAAAATAAATAAATAAATAAATAAATAAACGTGAATTAGATGTTACTGGACGTGTAATTTATGACATTTATTTTAGCTCTTTCCTGGTGAATTTTCATGGTGTTTTTTTGGTGGGTATATTTTGTAAGGAAGTTTATTATTATTATGAAGAAGTGAGAATGAAAAAAAAAAGTGTGCTATTATCAATTTACTATTATTCAGTGTTGAGTCTTTTGTAAGTATTTATTTTAGTTTCTGAGTTATTTGTATGTGTGTTATTATCAGTTTACTATTATTCAATGTTGAGTCAATTTTAGTTATATGTTATGCTCCTTTGCCTCTTGCCTTCACTTCAATTAGTTGAGACATAGAGAAAACATTTTTCAAGGCATCGGAAAAAGAGTTATACTAGTAGGCAATGGAGTTCCATTTCTCAAGGCATCAAATAAGCCTCAAGTCCAGTTCCCACCTCAGGATCTTCTAGTTACCAATCAAGGAGATCACCAGAAAGGCTTGTGTAAAGTTTGTGTTGATTTAAAAAGAAGGAACATTAACCCAACTCATTTTAATTGTTGTGTTGGAGATGAGGTTACTTTGTGTTTTAGAGGGCCATCTCCTACTGGCTCAATAGAAAATCCAAGGAAGACTACTATGTCATGAATGCACATACAGTTGACAATTGTGAGTTTTCATACTGTAAATCAGTTTTTGGCTTTTATATATTGTTTTCAGGACTTCATGTAATCCATTTGTAACTACAGTTTCTAGAGAAAAACAATGTATTGATATAAGCCTTTTGTAACTACAGCTTCTAGAGAAAAATCTCTCACTGCTTGCTAAAACATATAAAAAATTTAGAGTGATCAAATCAAATGTTTCTACAGTTTATTATGTTACTATTTTTTATCATATCCAAATATTATATTCATGATTTTGGAATTTTTTTTATTAACTTTCCAGTCAACTTTTGATAAATACAAATACAACGGGTCTAAAAAACAAGATAGGAAAAAACATACAAACACTCAATAAATACCTTTTGGAAAGATAGAGCAATTACATAAGATCTGAATTATATTAGCACTTGCACCTTTAGGAGTGTAAGGATATGTCATAGAAAAGTTAAAGAGAGATTTCCCTTCTACCTTCCCTTATGGATCTATTTTTTTTTATTTGTTAGTGTGATAAAATATTTATTAATAATTAATTAAAAAATATTATTAAAATTTATTTTAATAATATTTAATTAAAAATATTATAAAACAAAAATCTATTTATAGAGAAGACAATGCAACTCAATTTATTATTGATAGAAAGAAATACAGAAGAACAATGAAAAATAAATCATGATGTAACAATTGTTTGTTAGAAGTTATGACTTTAAACCATTGTAAATTATAATATGAAGAGCAGTGAGAGTCAGTGATGCAAATACAATCCTTACAGGAATTTTACTCCCATTTAAACAAACCCACCTCTCTTTCCCACCTTTATAAAAAACTCTAGTGACCAATTTTCTTGTTATAATTCAAGGAATCTCAAGGAAATGTAGGATGAACTTCCCATTTTTGATGAATTTCAAAGATATAAACCTTCCATTTTGTATAAGATATATGAAATTATCTTCTAAAAAATTGAAGATTGTTTTCATGACTATGTAGATAAAACTAATATCCTATGTAAAAGAAATGTGTTAAATTAGTAAATTATTGAAAGATGATAATTATAGCATAGACATTATACTGAAAAATAAGCATATACCACTAGTTGAATGAAAAACAATTATATCTACTATGTAAAAGAAATGTGTTAAATCAGCAATATCATTGAAAGATGATAATTATAGCATAGACACTATACTAAAAGAATAATCATATACAATTGATTCAATGAAAAGCAATTGTATATGCTCAGAAATGGGTGAATAGCCAAGTTGTTGAGAAAGACTATATTATATTATGCATTTGAAATTAGCTATTAAAAACTATATTTAAAGATAACTGATATAATAAAAAACTAAAACTGTTTTACTGGGTAAATATGCATTTTTATCATGCATTTGAAAGAATTAAAAAAAAAAAAAATTATTATCAACACAACATGCAAACAACAGTTGATTATATTTGGAAGGATGCAAGGGCTATGTCTATAGGTTGAAAAAAAAAAATTGATTAACAATCATAATTATAGAAAATATCAAATACAACAAAAAAGAAATAATCAATCTGTTCATTTTGCTAAATAGAAACTTCAATAGTATGAGAGCAGAAAAGAAATGCTACCATAGTTGTGAAATTCCTTTTGAACTCTTACAATAAAAATGAAGCCAAAAGGAGGTCATTATTGAGTTGTGATTTTTTGTACAACTCGTTGTCTTGTAATATTGCTTGTAATGTTTCTCACTACAGTTTTTAAACTACACTTCATTCTTTGTAACTAGATTTCTTCAATTCAATAAGCCCTAGTTGTAGCTTGGAGCATGAAATGTGACAATTGATAATATTTCTTTGTTTCTGTTTGTTACTACTCTATTCTCAACAATCTTGTATTTTCCATTTGTCAAAACCTACAACAATCCTTATTTTGGTAAGCATTGACATTCTCAAAATATTCAACATAATGTGTGAAACACATGGCAGAAGGATTAGCTAGGAAGATAATGTAGATCCATCTAGGCCCTCGTTTCATGGTTGGAACCCTCATTCTAGTAAGCAACGACATTCTTAGAATGCATCTCATTTTGGGCAAGACCTTTTCTTTGGTAAAAGGAATCCTCAATTTAACCCTAGGGACAAGGGAATTTTGGAAACCCCAAATTTTGGGTTTTTCAAAAATGATCTTTCATCTTATCAAAGGAGTAATTATGGCCCGTTCAAAAATTTAGGTTCCAACAAGATTTTTCTCACCCAACCATGAACTTTCAACAACATAATAATCACAGAGGGTCAAAGTCAATGTAGAATCATAAGCAATAGGACTATTATCTCCCTTCTCCAAGTGCTCATTCCTTTTCTGGACGTACTCTAAAAGGAAATTTCCATCAAAATCATAAGGGTTCCAACACCAAAGAAACAATGATAATTGGAAACGACACTCTAATCAACGAGGGAACTATAGTAGGTTTATGAGAGAACAAGGAAACAAACCCTTGGTTTTGGAGTAGAAAAATCCAAAAGCTTAGGGAACCATTAAAACTTCTATTCCCAACAAGGGAATGACTTTGGTTTACATGATACCGAGGCAACGACTGCTTGGGAATGAGAATGAAAGTCGTTCCCAACAATAACTTTGCATTTAGAAAACTTGTATGAATATTGTGCACAAAATGGTTTTTTGTGCAACTATGGGGTGAAGATAAGCCATTTTCTAAAATTTGGGCTTGGATTTAGGAACAATGGTAGGAATATTTTTATTTATTTATGGTTTATCCTTCATCTTTCTTTGTATTATTTAAGAATCCCACTATAAAAGGTAGAGTAATGGGAAAAGGTCCATATTGGCTTGGGAATACTTTCCTTGGGACTCTTGAATGGAAATAAAATATGTCTTTGGAAACTCTAATTTTGTGCCCTCTTCCTATTTGTTTTTCATTACCATTTCTTCCAATTGATTTTTTTGAGATTTCCTCCATCAAGCAAATAGTTAAACACTTTGGGGATTTTCGTAAAAGTGAATTCATTATTTTAAATGAAAAACCCTCCATTAGGGTTTTGGCCCTGATCAATAAACCATCTTCCCTCCCTCTTAAAAACCATTTTTCCACTAATAAAGGGGACTCGATTCAACATGTAAAATGGGAGAAATCAGTATGGAGGGAGGAAAACTTAATTATAGATATTGACATTTTTTTCAGAGCTAAAGATATGGATCTTTCTACACTCTTGGGGGCTCTAGATTTGAACCAACCAATTTATAATTCTCATTTTCGTACCTCCCCCCCTTCTTTAAATCATACTGAGTCTCTTCAGACTTCTGTTACAAGCAGTCAAGATCTTAACCATATTTTTGAAAATGGTCAGCCTATACACTCCCAACTTATTTTAAGCCCTGACTCGAAACCCTCTTCTTCAAATTTTCTTTTGAACAATGTTAACTCCCTTTATGATGCTCAAAATTGTTCTTCTCAAACCCTTAATAGGGACCATTCTCTCTTGAAGTGAAATATTAAATACTTTGAAAACATCCTTAATGGTTCTGAGGATGATTTGATAATTTTTTTTAGTAAGGCTATGACTAAGGAAACATAAGATTTAATTGAAGAAATTACAGATGAGGTTATGGGAGAAAATGATTAAGAAATGAATTCTCCCATACCTCCCATTACTCAATCAGCATAAAAAATAAAACTAAAGTTTATTGAAACCATCTTATCTCCTCCTCCTTCTGCTCCTGTCACCTTGGATTCATTTTCTTCCCCTCCCATATCACAATTTGAATCTTACCTTAAGGCATCAAATTTTCCTAGAACTAAAAGGGGATAGAAATACAATGAGGAGAAGAAAAATATAGAAATTTTATTAGGGCTCCAATCTAGTATGGAAATGAACCTTCGTTCAACCTCTAAGAAATTAGGTGGGTTTAGTACCCCCTGCAATGTTGGCAGTGTGATTCTACTATGGGGACTAAATCCTTGGAAAGAATTGAAAGGAAGAGGAGGGAGAGACTCTCTCCTCGAGGGAAATGAGGGTTCTCTCCTAAAATGTTAGGGGCTTAAATTCTCCTAACAAAAAATGCTTAATAAAACATCATCTATTTGACACACTCTCATAAATCATTTTGCTTTAAGGAAGTAAATATATGTTCAATTTGCTAAAGAAACTTTTAGTTCTTTGAATGATTGGGACTTGATTGTCTCACCTACACTTGGTGCTTCAGGGGGCTTATTTACCCTTTGGAACAAGTCCTTTGTTAAAGTTGATCAGTTTAAAATTAAAGAAAATTGGATAAAAGTTTCAGCTTGGTGCTTAAAATGAAACCCTCATTTTATGATTTACAAAATTTATGGCCCATGCACCCTATATGGCTTTGAGCTTGATTCTCCTTCCTTTAAAATTCTTGCGGGAGATTTTAATGCTATAAAAAACTCTTCTAAAAAAATTAGTGGAATTACATCCCCAACTACTATGATGGATGATTTTAATAATTTTATCTTATCCAACAATATTCATGACTTCCCTATAAAAAAACATATACACTTGGACAAATAGGTGAAAGGATTTCTATCAGATAGTTGAAAAACTTGATCGCTTCCTGCTTATTGAAACTTGATTTTTTTCTCCTTGGGATTTTGTTTCAACTATTCATGCTCTCCATGGATCTAATCACTTCCCAATTTCTCTTTCTTTGAAGAAAAGAAAAAACATTAATTGTCTTTTCAAATTGGAGGTTATGTGGTTTAGAGACCACAATTTTGTTGATTTGATAAGAGAATGGTGGACTAATAGTGTTTTTTTGAGGGAACAAGAATGCTTCAATTGAGCAAGAATTTTTTTTTTAGAAAAACTCTAAATTGAATCAAAATTGTCTGAAATATATGAAGAGGTTATAAAAAAGGGAATGGATAACTCCATGTATAATAAAGAGAAAATACTTAAAGAAGATTTAGAAGAGATACTTGCTCATGAAGAATGCTACTGGAAACAAAAATATAGGGGGGCTTGGCTAAATGAAGGGGACAAGAATACAAAAAAAAATCATGCCTCAACAAAATTATGAAGGAAATAAAATAAAATATTTTCAATTTTGTCTTCATCGGGTTCCATTCTTAGTTTAGAAAAGGACATTGGACTTGAGGCAATAAAGTGGTATTATATGCACGAATCACATCAACCGTCTGATCTTGTAAAATCAATGGTGCATGTTCAAACTCGAACTACGAGCAAAATATTTGGTATAAGGTTGATATTAATGTTGACATGACTAATCTAAAAAGCCATTAAACCAAGAATTCAACATTCTCTGCACTCGTTTGCAAAAAATATCATGTGAGGAGATAGGAGTTCTAGGAGGTTAATCTCTGCAACCATCGTAACCTGGGTAAGTACACAAAAATCTTTTCAATTAAGTTTTATGAGTACAAGATTGTTTGGAATTCTACATTTCAAAAGTATAAGAGAAGTGAGATTGTTAAACAGTGAGTTAAGTTTTACGAGTACAAGATTGTTTGGAATTTTACATTTCAAAAGTATAGGAGAAATACGATAGTTAAACATCATGCCACCCAAGAAGAAAGAACCTGAAACTAAAAAGGACATCATGTCGTTCAAGAAGAAAGAACCTAAAACTAAAAAAGAAGAATTTAAGGCTAGAAAGAGGTCCTTACAATAGTCTATCCTGGATATACTCCTTGAAGCAATTGAGAGAGGATTAAATAAGAAAGTTCTTAATGATGTGGCTCATGCTTGTAGAGATTCCATTATCCCTATCTCCGAGTGGGAAATGTTCTAGTACTTTTATGAAAAAATGAAGGGCAAGATTCTGGTGTCAAATCCATGGGCATTAGATTTGGCCAAGTCAATTATCCCAAATGTTTTTATAGATTTAGAGTTCATTAGAGTATTGGCTCAGATTTATCATCCCGCTACTAGGTCTGTGAGATTGCTTGATGGTTCACCATTAGTTGTGTTGACTAAAGCAAGCATCATTGAAAATTTTGACCTAAACAAACTAGCCCTAACTAAAATTGATTTGCAAAGAAGTTGTGAACCTTTGAGTTTTACCTATTCTATTGATGCAAATTAGATTTGGCCAAGTTAATTATACCAAATGTTTTTATAGATTTAGAGCTCATCATAGTATTGGTTTAGAGTTATCATCCTGCTACTAGGTCTATGAGATTGTCTGACGGTTCACCATTAGTTGTGTTGACTAAAGCAACCATCATTGAAATTTTTGACCTAAACAAACGAGCACTGACTAAAATTGATTTGCAAAGAAGTTGTGAACCTTTGAGTTTTACCTATTCTAATGATGCAAAAACAATTATAATGCAATGCAAAAACACAAAGAACACCTTAACAATTAGCTTAAGGAATTGTTAATACAAAGAGATAAATGAAAGAGGATTGCAAATGATTATACCTTCTCTTTGCAGCTGAAATTCCTTGGTTGACCCTTGATTTTGAGTACTTGTGTACTCCTTTGATGGCTAGATGAAAGTGCAAATGGCTAAAATGGCTTGGCTAAGTAAGAGGAGATGCTTGTGAGTTGAGTGTTCAAAATAACAGCATTTAGGTGTAAAATTACTAAGTGTTGTAAATGCCTTAGAGGAGGGGGTATTTATAAAGAAATTTGAATTCTCTAGAGAGTTCAATGGTTGAGATTTACCCAACAAGGCCAAGATGAAGGGATATAGTTTGTTGAGGACTCACAAGCCTTCACATCTTGACATGTGGAATGTGAAATGGCTAAGGGTAAGATGATGTGGAAGTGAGGTGGAAGGGAGGTACATGATGTGGAGGAAGGACAAGTACCTTGGGGGGTGAGAAGATTTCCTCAAAAAGGAACTTCTTGTCCCCAAGTGAGGATGAAAGTGATATTTGAGAAATTTTGAAATTCCTCAAAAATCTCCATTGGAAAAGAGAAAGTGGTTGGAGAAATAAATGTGAATTAAAATTCACAAGCTTGGAAGAATCCAGTGGATAAGATAGGGTCTCCAAAAAGGTGGGAGTTGGTCATATGTGGATGAGGTGCAAGTCCCATGTTCTAGAAGTCTTGGAAGGATAAAATGTGAATTAAAAATTCACATGGGGAGGAGAGAGACCTAGGATGAATAAATATGAATTAAAAATTCACATGGGAAAGAGGGTCAATGCTAAGAAAGGCAAATGAAAAGGTTGACTAAAAAGGGGTGCTAAAAGTGGCTAATGATTTTGATTAAGGTTGTGCAAATCCCTGATTAGGGTAATTAATGAGAGATGAAAAGCAAGTGGCAAATGTAGGAGGATGTGACATTGATCCTTGATTAAGAGGATTCACATCTTAATCATGAATTAATTAAATTAATCCATATTAGAAAGTGATTATGAAGGATGTGACAAGGAGAGAGAAAAATGAAGAATTTTAAATTGATTTTATTCAAAAAGGTCAAATGAATAAATTAAATAAATTGATATATTTATTTAATTTAGAGAGGAAAAGGTGGAAGGTAAAGTATTTAATTGTTAAATTAGACACTTTAGGCAGACCATGAAATATTAATTTAAATGAGTGATTTAATTAATATTGACCAAGAGGATGAGGTGTATGAGTTAAAAGGATGAAAAAGGAGACAAATTTGACCATATGGAATTGTAAAATTTGGATATCTACATTTTTCCCTCTTCGAAACACTATTAGGATAATAGTGTTTCGAAGAAAATAAAATACAGATGACTCTATAGAGGAAACAACCAAAAAAAGAGATGCCCCAACATAGGGGAGGTCACGTGAGCTATCCAAATAGAGGGAAGTGAAAGGGGATGCCCCGTTCTCGCAGGAGAAGGCTCATGATGGAGGAATGGAGAGGAATGATATGGTATGCCCCCTTGAGGAAGTGGATGGGGAAGGAAATGGGATCTTGATTGACTTCTCAAAGTATAACATGGTATATGTCATTGGAAAGAGCACAAAAAACCGAGAAGATTGGCATTTGAACAGAGTCAATTGGACATAGAGTTTGCAAATGGTAGGTCTAGGAAGTTAGGTGTCTGGGGCGCTTCCGCCCAGCTTGGTGGCGCTTCTGCCTTAGATTTGGGCACTTTCGGCCTGGCGTGGGGGCACTTCTGCCTCAGTGTGGGGTGCTTCTGCCCCAGATTGGGGTGCTTCCACCATGGATTGGGGCTCGTCTGCCTCGCCAC
>VDFB02139291.1:118655-161549 GCA_007258455.2 Sequoia sempervirens | reverse complement strand
AATTCCACTTAAGATTGGATTTGCTCTTAATGAAATACGAATTTCCTTTGAAAGCTTGTGAATAACAATGAAGATTGCGCCATGTTAAATAAGAAGAAATTCGCACCACTTAGCAACTGCAAGAATTCAAAACCCTAACAAGAATAGAAGTCCTCTGATTGGTTGCCTTTCAGTTCCACTGCCACTGACTGGAAGTTCAAATTTGAAAATAATAATAAAATATTTTATTATCATGCAAAAGCGCCAAAAATAGAAAATCGCCATCTTATGCTAAAATGACAAATATTCTGAACTTCAGTTGACAATTTTGTTGAAGCTCTGAGATTCATCGTCAGACTTCAACGATTCCGAAAAGTCATCTTTTGAGCAAATAGGCGTCCATTTGCTCAAGATACCTCATTTTTTACTAACTCCCTATTTTATAGCTAACAGCACTGTCACGACTGGCCAACTTCGACACTAATTTCCAGATGACCGGGTGATGCTAAGACTGATCTGAAGAATTCATCGGAAAGCCTACTGAACAAGGAAGAAATGTCTGCTGGGAGACACTACTGCAAAATCCATCGTTTAACCCTTTGAAAAATTAGGTGCCCCTGATTAAATTGCTTTTACGGGTTCCAGACTTAGCCATTTCTCAAACTGCCATCTGACGCTTCAAACGGCTGCCGACGGTGAACGGTGAACCCTGCTGACAGGAAACGAAGCTCACTGTATGACTGGAGACATTCTGCATCCAACGACTGTATGCACGACACCTGAAAGCTGTGTTAAGGGCCTCAAAAGTAAAAGCGCCCCTGGCTCTTGGTTGCACTGGTGTCATTTTGACGAAAGTCGAACTTTGATCCAAGTACCCTACTTTGACCTCTGATATCTGGAGCTGGGATGACCCGATTCAGGCACTATCTGTTTAAACGGACAGCCAGAAGGGCCCACAAGAGAAGTCTCTGGAGGCGACGAAGCAAGAAAACTGCTTCTAAGACCTCAAAAATTCCAGTGCGTATTTTAATTAAAATTACCGCCTGCATTCTTGGCCATTTTTCGACGCTTTCACCTTGCGAGACATACCTGTTACTCGCACGCACGAGCGAATCGCCAAATCCTCGGAAGGTCGACAAGAAGGCTCGCTGATAGATAAATGATTACGCTTCAATAGTCGTGAAGACTCTGGAACGCTAACGGCCTATCCGACAAAGCTTAAAGTGCTAAAGCCTGACCGCCGGAAATACACCGAAAAATCATTTAGTCCGCCGTGAAATTTCACGTTGGTAGAATTTCACCACGATCACCAGGAACGTCGGATCGACAAGCCGGATGATGCATTGCGAAGCTAGGCTAGAGTATTACTGATGTTAGGAAGACTCGGTCTGCAAATTTTGTCATCTGAAGGGTCCTTAATTCCAGCGCCCCTGGCCTGTACTTGCACTGGGAACAAACGGAGAAGCTCAGAAACGTGAAAACTCCATTTTAAGCTGATCTTTGGATGACTGCCACCGGAGTTCTGAAACTCGGATGACTATGCTTGATATCTCGTCGGATAAGCAGACTAGTCGAGAACAAATTGACTGTATCCGCCATCGAAACTGTCGAGATTTACCCCCTCCTTAAGATGGGCGCCCTCAGGCTAGAGGCGCGCTTTTTCCTGAAAAAGACACATTTCTCACATCTGGCAACTTAGGAATTTCAACTTCTGTCGTTATTTGCCGGAGTTGTGGACCTCGGAATGCTTCGCTGGATAGTTCGACGGATAGCCAAACTAATTCTGAAGAGATTGACTGAATGCTTGAACACTTTCAGCAAGATCTTGACCTTCAAAAAGTTGGGCGCCCCTAGGCTATACTTGCACTTTCATGCTTTTCTTCTGAAAAATCTTCATAAATTGACCATTGAAAACTCTGTTTCGATCATTGAAATCACCGTGTGCAATGTGAAATGCCGTCGTGAGATGCTCCTCCACCGTCAAAAACTCCATTATGAGTCTCTGCTTCAGGTTCTATTCAATATAACTGACTTTGACTGACAAACTATTGACAAAAACTCCATGCTTGATATTGCCCAAAACTGGGTTTTACATCATTTTAGCAAGATTTAGACTTTTTAATGCAAAATGCCTTAATGAAGCAAAAAATTTGGTTTGGGTACAACACCAAGCATGAGCGCTATTTCCATACAACTTTACATCTGTTTTTCAAAATTTTCCAAAAAATGCTGAAGCGCTGAATTTTAGCGCTATGACATATTGAAACTTGTCAAATTTTCTAACTTTGAAGAAATGTAAGGGCGCTAAAATTTAGCGCCCTTGCATCAAAAGTGAATTTCCTAAGATGTAAGGGTGCTGAATTTTGGCGCCCTTACACTTTTTCCAAGTTTTCTACAATCCTTTCCAGATGAGCTTCATTTTCGACCAGTGCACTCTTGAGCCTTGTTCTTCCGTTTTTGTGCATCGTTTTGCGTGCCTCGTCATCCGCTCCATGCTTTCCCAATCCTCATTGCTCATTTCACGCTTTCCCATGTTTCTTAACAATTAATGTTTGTTCTGGCTAAACGGATTGCAGTCTCCTTTCAAAGATCGTCAAGTCAGAGTGATCAGAGTTCTAGTTCTTTTTGATGACTGCTAGTAAGCCTCCTTCTTCTTCGAAAGCAAAAGGCAAGATAAAGTACAAATATCAAGGTGTTTATCCGCCAACTGTAGTGCTCTCCAAGGTGGAAGAGATAAAAGACACGGAGGTTGGTCATCAGGACTTGGTTGATTTCGCAAAGCAAACAGAGATGAAGCCTCTTCCTGATTCAATGAGAGCAATCGTACACAACAACCTTTATTTGGTGGCAATGTTCCCTACAGTTGCGCACAATACCGAGTTTGTTCTTCAGGTGGCGTCTCATTACATCAGAGAAAGTAGAAGTGTGATCAATTCCTCCGGGCACGAGATTCTGAGACTCGACCCTGATTTCTTTGATATTGTTTTCAAGGTCCCTCATATGGAGAAATATATTGATATTTCTATATCAAAAGCACAGGAGATCTTTGATACTGATCCCAATAAAGCTAAACAGTTGATAAACACTCAATGGTTAAAGAAGCCTAGATCATCTGTTTCTAGATGGCCGAAAGGACTCCTGCGAAGTGACTTCAAAGATGACGTCAAAGATATGATCACATTTCTAAGCAGAGTGAAAGGCTTGCTGGAATCATCCACTTTTCACGATTGGATGTATGAATACATCAGGATCATAAGAAGGCAGAAGGTGCATATTGACTGGGGCAAACAAATCAGTGATGAAATACACGAGCAGTTGATCAATGCTCCTTCTACATTGAAGTTCTACATGACTTCTTACTTGGTGTACGCGGCAGCTGTAATGAGACAATTCCCAGGTTTATCAACAAAAGGGAATCGGATGATGGTACCTGTGTACAGATATTTCTATCAATTGGAGCTGAAGGAAAGCTTTCATCACTTCAGACGAGTCACTGATGCTTTCTTTGCGCCTTTGCTCTTCAATTTTGATCCAGCTCTGGAAAGAAGAAGAGTATCTGATGAGGCTTATAAAGTGGTAAGTAAAGTTGGATGCATATTTCTCCAATTCCCAACGTTTACTTACTTGAGAGTAGGCTGCTACACTGGTTGTCCCTACATGCTACCACGTTATCCTTCGGATAAGTGGGTTCTCATGGAAACATGTAGATAGTTGATGTCAGTGCAAAAAGAACGAAGAAGCAACCACAAGCGTGGATTCAAGTTCCCACTGACCATCGGCCGGTATACTATCCAAACTGCACAAAAAGCTAAGTCTGTTTATGCTGAAATGTAGATCATGACCATCAAAACCTACAGGTATAGGTTTGATTTCGATTACCGAGATGTCAGAAAAAAGTTGCAAAAGGGTCACCAATACAGGTACCGTTTTGAGGACATCTGGGCAGATTGCAGAGATGAAAAAACCATTCGCAAAATGGACTATTGCAGGTTGACTGTCCAACAGATCAGAGATCTTGATATTGCTGACCTACCAGAGGATTTTGAAGATCTAGGTGATATCTTGAATGCTATCTATGATGAGCAAGAAATTGCTAAAAGGCCGTTGCCTACAATACAATGGTCTAGGAAAGAAGTTACCAGCATGAGAGAAAGGTTGAGGCCAATCCTAGCCAATACTACAGAATGGCTACATAAACATGGTTATGAAATGAAAAGTTTCAGAACAGACTCAGAAGGAGAGGAATCCGAAGCGGAAGCTCGCCAACAGCAAGAACTCCGCAACAAAAATAAATTAGCGGTCGTCCCCACTTCTTCACGAAGAGGTCCTAGGATCAAGTTCACTGTTGGCAAGAAAGATACTCAGTCCATCCCAGAGATAGTAAATACGGAATCTAATTCATCTCGCTCTAAAGGTAAAAAGTCTATTATAGAGGAGGTAGATTCCGATGAAGAAGAAACTTCAAGTGACCAATCCGCTGAAGATGAAGATTCAGCAGAAGCAGACTCTGATGCGGAGGAGGTTTCTGAAAGCGGGCAAGAGTCTGATGAAGATTCTGATGAAGTTTCTGAAGGTGATTTTGAAGGTGAACCAGAATCGGAGAGACAAGAGGGTGATCAACAGGAACCCGGGCATGATCAAGAAATAACTGCTTCTCCTCCCGAGAACGTAGTTGAGGAAATCCACAGAACATCATCGCCCGTGATTTCAAACGTTCCTCATACCCCTCTTGAGTCAAGAACTCCTCCACCTCCCGTTCCCTCCTCACACCTATTCCTACCACATGCATCAAGTAACAGATATTCCCTATCCCCAGAGCAGACCAACCCAAATTTCTGATACTCCTTCCGGGATAAGCATCCATACGGAAGGCATATAATCACAAGCCCCCATCACCATTCCTAGTTTGTCTTCGCCAACGTATCATATCACTTCTGAAAATGAATTCAATCATTTCATGAATGAGTCAATGCGTGATCAGCTCAATGTGTCAACTACAGGAGCAATGATGACAAACACTTCTCCAATTGTCACGATACCAATGGTAAGTTCAGATGTGACAATAACTTCAGAAGTAGCAATGGCGACTGAATTGACAGTAAATCCAGAAGTTCACACTTCTTTTCTTCCTCCTTGGCTAATATCTCAAGTGTCGAAGCATAAAAAGCAAATGATTTCTCCAGAGGAGCTCGACCTCGAAGAGATAGTCCTTCCAAAAGCCAAAGGGAAGAAAAGGCAAAGGTATACTCAAGGCTGAACGTTGATAAGTCTGGCCACAAGTATGCTGAAATTGGCATACCACCAAGTGAAGAAGGTGATGTCAATATGGAAGACTACATGGTAACAAAGGTCCAGCTTGGCAAGGTTACCAATGAAAGTGCAAAAGCCGATGCACAAGTCACTTTGGATATCTTGGTTGGAAGGTTAGATAAAGTAGAGCAAGCTTGGAACATGTACAAATAGAGGGCGCATTGTTACCTGTAAGAGGACTTGCAGGTTCCGCGGCGTTCTGGCCAACGATGTTGGTAAATATTGAAGACCCGCAAATTGTCAAGAAAGCAGAAGTTCGGGCCCAAAGGCGTGGTGTTGTATGATTTCCAGTTGAGTAAAGATCATTGAACACCTGATCTCGATTATATTACCGCGGATGAGAAACTACCTTGTTGGCCAAGCTCACCACAGAGCTTGATAAAGAAAAGAGCGTACTTTCCCAGGAGCGCAGAGACATGGAAAATGCCTGTTGTCATGGTCGGAAATGAAACAGGTAAAGCTCAGTAAATTGGTGGAGGTTGGGGTAATTCCTGACAAAGAAAAGTTCGTGAGGTAAGAGAATCTCTGAAACACAGGATCCAAGTGGTTCAATCTCTTACGAAGATCTCCACTAAGTACTGTGAAGATGTCGAAGGACATCGCCCCATTCTTGAAAAAGGTATCAAAGAGTTGCCTGGTCAACTTCTTGAGGAAAATCGTATCTTCCTGCCGGCCACAGAAATATCCCAGATCTTCAAGGAAGCCATCATGAATTTGATTGATAGTTCAGACTTCTCAGAAGCTTCGCTGAACATCATTTGTGATACAAGGCTCACATTGGACAACTTGAAGACGCATCTTGACAGGTGCAAGAAGGTTCACTCATCTGCCATGAGATCGATCATGAGAATTCACACCATTGTGGATTACACCATTGGTCCAGATGAGAAGTTCGTGCAGGAGACTAGGAGGAAATTTGAAGACTTCCGTGCCCAATGCAAAGAAACATGAAGCATTCCCCTATTCTCCAGTGTTAGACATTTCCGGTGCATCCCTTTATGCATCTTGTAAATATTTCTCGACATTTTCGAATGTCTTTTTGTAAATAGTAATTACACAAAGCTCAAAGATGTAATATTTTAAAAACAAATTACACTTTGACTTTGGTCAAAGTTAGGTGAGATCTCCTAAAATCGCTCACCTAACTTTCCCTGATTTCCTCAATCTATTTCCTATTTTTGCTCATCCCTCTTTCTATATAATATGAAGGATTTTCATTGTAAATTTATCCTTTAGTGTTTTGCAACGAAGTGCTGCCCTTTTTGAAGCAAATTTGTGAAACTTTGCATTCATACTTTGTGAATGAAATTCGATTAATAAAGAAAAGTATTGCAAGCCAAACTTTGCGTTGGATTCGATACTTTTGTGAGTTGATCTTATTTGGTGGTGATTAGCTTGAGAAATCTGAAGGACTCTAAGTAGTTTATGTAAACTTTGTGTTACATTTATTATTTAGATTGCATTTGTATTTCTGTTTATCATTCGGTTGAATGATCTACAAGATTTTGTGCTTGTAATCATTCATGCTCTTGCATATTTCGGTTGAATGATCTACAAGACTTTGTGCTTGTAATTATTCATACTCTTGGATACTCTTGTCGAAGGATCTACAAGACTTTGTGCTTGTAATCGTTCGTGCTCTTTGATACTTTTGTTGGATGATCTACAAGACTTTGTGCTTGTAATCGTTCATGCTGTTCGAGGAATTGCTGCGTCTAAGAAGACTTTGTGCTTCTAATGTGACAAACGGTACATCTGCACAGATCCAACATTGATAAAGCTGCGGAACGACTTTGTGCCTTCGTGAGCTTTCCCTTTTTACTTTATTTGTTTATTATTAATCACTTCTGGTATCTCTACGCTTCGCTTTGACGAGATAGAGGTATTGGTATTACTGCTAGTTGTTAGTTTAAGGTTATCAAGAATTGTGAACTTCCAACGGTGAAGCATTGTAAACATCTTCTCTAAAAAAAGAGAGAAGGATGAATGTAACACACTCCCCCCACTCCGTAAGTTTCGTGTACATTTTGTAATTACTTGTTTGTTTTACTATCGCTTCTGTTAGCAGTAAGAAGGGCGCCTCCCCTTTCCGAGAGGAGAGATTTACATCTCACATAGCTGTGGCTGAAGTCCAAGTTGTGTAATCTATTGAAAAGCTGATTACATAATTTTCACCCAACAAAGTCTACATTAAATCGAAACTTAAAAGAAAATATTTATTTTATTACTATTTGGATGTATACCTAAAACATTAATATGACCAATTAATAAACTATTGATCCTTTGTCAATAAATTAATATTGAACATTCCTAAACATTATTGAATAAGCTTTATTCATAAATCGTGGCCATGTGAAGAGTCGTGTCCGTGTGGAGAAGGTTTGTGTTGGTTCGATGCCTTTAAATGGAGGAAGGCAAACATAGCAAGGGCCAAGAACAAGGACGTGTTAAGGCCAACAGATCCAGGACTGTGAAGAGCTTCGCAATTTTTGCTCTAAATTTTTGTTTTCACTCTTTTGAAATTAGGACAAACTCTTGGTGTGTAAGTTGATAATGTGTTGATGTAATGTTCTGATTGTTTGTTCTGTTTTTGTGTGTTGTCAAGGATGTTTGAGTGCTTCCAACAATATAAGATTGACTTTTCCCAGCAAGCTAAGTTAACAACTTTGCCAGAAATTTTCTGATTACCAATGGGGCTGAAATACTCTAACAACAGCTCATAAACTCATATAGAGACATTACATATATTTGTGCTTATCATTTTCAGACTTCAAAAACTCAGTTTATAATTGCAAATCATGTACATCAGTAAAAGATGACTGGAAAAAGAAGATTCAGTGACAGAAACCATTATGAAACTTCATTCATTGAACCATAGTCAACCCATACTTTGCATTTCATACAGAACAACATTATTGAAACTCTATCAGCAAATGAAACATTAATTTCTGAGCATAACAGGTTTAAATTCTGATTACAAGCATACAGGGCTCAGAATATAACAGTATGTTTATTACAATCTGGAAGCTTACATAAATGTTCAAATTTATGATTTCTTACAATGCAAACACTGAACAGAAGGGTCACACCTGAAATTGCAGCTCAGAGACTTAGAATGGCTTGGATGTTCAAGAAACACTGATCAGAAATGTGCTACCAGCCATGCCTAGCTATGAGATCCTTCTTCCACGTCCCCCTCAAGAGTTTTGGCCCCTCCAACACACAAAATGTAGCCTCTCGTCCAACGTATCCCTTCAAATGCTCATGCCTCCATAGTGAGGGCTCTTGTAATCACAAAATCTCAGCTCGTCCCTGTTCAAGATGTCCACTAAATGCAACGCCCACATTGAAGAGAGCTGAATGATCAATGAAATAACACGTCACTAAGAAAAACGCGTTTCTCCTCTTATAATCACGTTTTTTTCTTTACTTGCCCAGATTTCTCAAAGCCATGATTGGAAATGATGTTGAATGTATGTATTAAGAGTGCCTAGGGTTTCTTAGAAGAAACACCCTACGTATGCCTGGAAAAACTCTTTCAAAATTGTCCTCAGGAAGAGCAAAATTTCACAAGATAGATGATCACGAAATTTCAAGAATAAGATTTGTTCCTCTTATCAATCCTTCAAATGTGCCAAGCTAGGAATGCCAACACAATGCCTAGAATCAATCAAAGAGAGACATGGCGGATTTCTAAACCCTTACTCATAAAAAATGGAAGTGATTCGACTTCATTTTGATCCAGCAAAACAAGAATAAATCAACTATGAAAGAGAAAACGCCACCTACAGGAAACTTACTTGTAATGGTACCCATGTAAAATGATTCACCATTTTAGTGAATCGGTCAAGGCAAAACTTTAAACACCTCACAAATTGCAGGCTGCATCGCCCTCTTTTCCAACACAAGTTGAAAATTTCTTCCCACCAACCTGTGTTTTTCTTCAAATGCCATTTTCATGGGAAAATCTCCTTTCAACAATTTTTGCCTTTTTCACTATTCACTTAAAATATTTTGATTTCTCATTTGAGCTTTATGTTTTGAATTCTTTTAAATGAAAAGGCTCGATTCTCCTTTATTTGAGATTTATTAATTCTCTATAGTTTAAGAGATTAATTATTTCTCTATAGATTCATTTTAAATATTTACTCCAAGTGAAATATAATCTATTTTCACTTTAGAGATTTATAATATTAAAATATAATTCCTTTATATATTTTATTATATAAATATTATTATAGTCCTAAATATATTAAACGTGTATATATTTAAATACCCGAGTATTTATTTATTTATTTATATTTTAATATAACCATAATAATATTATATATAATTACATATATATTTATATATTTAACAATTATATAAAAATATTGTGAGCCAGCCAGCAACCTGATATATAAATAAATATATATATATATATATATACATTTTTACGTAAAGTCATCAAGCAATAATAATATTATATTAATAATATCCACAAATAATAGGTAGTGTGTGTATATATACACATGTATATACTTGTATATACCTCAATGCATACATATGTGTATGTATACCATGTCAACACATACGTATGAGCATATCCATTTGCCTATCATACGTCTGTATCGATATGTTTATACATATGGATACATGTACGTAATGTATACATGTGTATACATACCCACTCAACCTATACACATATATCTACTCACGTTTTCCACACAATGATCATAGTATAGTAAATCTGATAAACAAACAATCATTACTCACAAAGCACAAAGAAGTAAACCAGACTTCTAAAGCTTATGGATGACTTATCAAGACCAACTTATCTGACTTGGTTCCTCCAAACCTATAATGACGTGTGTGCATATGCTCAAATGGTTCTCGTTACTGTTTAACCGACCAAGCTCCTCTCCCGAGTGATATTTCTCCTCTGCTTGGAGGAATGGTCCTCATACCTGCACATAATGACATGACAACGGAAGTCATATGTTCTCAACAATGCAGTATACATAAAACATCTCAAAGGTTAGAATAAACATTATTCAACATCTTACATGCAACATTCATCAAGAATAACATTTAAATGAGACAATCATTAAATGGTGACACATTCATACTGACAACAAGAACAACATGTTTTATTCATCACATTGATTCAGTCACTACAATCAATTGCCCTATGCAATAGTAGCTATACAATCGGGGTGTAACAGAAATTGCTTGCATCAATACCCATAATGAAATTAAAATCTCACAAAGAGTTGCAATCAAAAACGTCCTTCAGCCATGACTAAACCAGCAAGCTCAAAACTGAAAATAACATCAAAATTCTCCATCAATGAAGTTCACTATGCACTTCTGAATGAATCACACTCCCAAATGACCATCTAGGGAACCATAGTTTCAAGCCCGAATAATGGTGAAAATACTAAGCTCCCCCTTAGCCGGGTTCTGAAATCAATTCAGTAGCATAATTTTACAATATTTTTCAAAGATAATCAGCTCCAAGCAATGCCTTCTTTTAGCCTTCAAAGAGAAAACCAAGCAATTTGTAACTCCTTTCAAGAAACTCTTCAATTACCTCCAAGAGACGCCACCTCTCATGTTGCACTTTATTTGAATTATTAAAACATAAACCATCTCCCTCTAGGTGTCCATTTACAAGTTGCACAATAAACCATTTAATATAAATATTAAATGCTCAAATCAACCCCTTTATGTCCCCTTTTTAAAAACGGCTTGAAGTCATCAAGCCTAGGCATGGGGTACAACTTCAGAACATAAAATTGACTAAGTATAGAACTCAGTCCAAAGAGGTAGTCAAGAGCAACGCCCTAGCTGCAACTGACAAATTGTTAAAATTAGCAAACTGACATTTGCCAAGCTGAACCAAGCTGATGATGATGCCTCTACCATAAATGGACTTGTTGATGTGTTTTTCGTGACCGCACCAACGCAGAATAAAGTCGCCAACGGCTACCCTATTCTCTCTTGATTAAAGTATTCTGCATGCTAAGATTGCAAGAAAGTTCATGCGTTCAACTCCAAGGTTCTTTCAGTGCGAATAGTCTCAGTTGGCTCGATGTGATTTGCTAGTATTTCAAGGGGACTTACGGAATTGTTCGGTAGCGGAGAAAGGAATTCAAATGCTCGAAAGATTTGTCTATGAAGCGCGGGTTTCCTATTCTAACCAGAAAGTACTGAATTGAAATGGTGTAAGGTTTAGAAAGTCTAAATCTATTCTAAGGCGTGGGACACGGCGATCAATTCTCACAAGCTTCAACCAAGCTCTGCTTTGCCTCGCTTCGGACAGCCTCCACAGAACCGCTGCAATCTTCAAAGGAGTAGCTCAAGGTGTTCAGATCACAACTTAGCATGAAAATACCATCACAACGACGCATATAAACATACAAATCATGATCGAAGTTAAGTACATGATATTCCAGTTGACCACACAAGGCGCATTCACCATCAGCGAACACACTAGTGGTATGGATAGACAAGTTTGCTCAAATTGAAGACCACATTCCACAATTACTATCTATGCTTGCATGAAATGAAACTTATTCTACTTTAAGTCACTACTTGAATCAGAAGGACGAAGAAACCTTGCTAGCTACTCACAACAAAAGACGAAATTCATCATCAATGAAAATTCTTTTTATTGGGAGAGTATTCACAACAATTTCTTACAAAGTTTTAAGGAAAAACTTTCCTTCTTCTTCAACTACTCTATCAATCTATACTAAGCTACTTCTAATTTGTCTCTCTATTCTAACTTCTACTCTAATTCTATTGTCTCATGAATGTACAAATGAAGGGGGACTCCCCCTTTTATAGCTGGCCAAGTCCAACGGACGGCTCAGATTACAATCGGCTGGATGGTCCAAATTGTGCCACCTCAGCCCTAAACAAGATTCGCCCTAAAAACCGCCACCAAGAGGAGTGGGGTAATAAATGAGCCATTAATGGCCACCATCTTCTAGAAGATTCCAGCTTTGAAATGCGTTCACACTGCTCTGTTGTTCGCGTTCAGCCAATTCTGTTGATCGCTTGGAGGAGGGTAAAAGAGTCTCTAAGATTGCCTCCTCAGATAATAAAATTAGGTAGAATCTGGAGTTCAACTGCTCTTGATCTTCTTCTTGACGTTGTTCTTCGACCTTGCTCGAACTTCCACTCTTTTCTCCATCTTGAGTTTTGAAAACGCTCCTTCTTTGTCACTTAGCCAACTTTTGCGACTTTCCTTCCTTCATGTGAAACTCATAACTTTATCTTCCTCTGAAGGTTGTAATATCATCGTGCTTCACCACTTCAAGTCATTGTGCTCTGACCTCGACGTTCCTCCTGCAAAACAAGCAAGGAGAAGCGCATTAGAACACATCATAATATAAATTCACCTTACTTACCTGATTTTCACGCTTTGATCTTCAAGGGCTCATCATTTTTCCTTAACCAACTTCACGTTCAAATTCTTCATGCCTTAGCCAAATTTGCAACTCATCTTGCATTCTGCCTGGCGCACTTCACTCTGATATTTCATCCAACTCAGACTCGAGAAGAAATTCTTCCATCAGGAATTTGATCAAAACTTATCTAGGCGATCATTTTCAAATTCATCTGCCGAGGCATTTTATCTTCAACATCATTTATTCCTTGCCTTAGAAAATTTTTCAAATTTCCCTTAGGAAATTCATCATCCTGGTGCCCATCAAAAATATTCACCCTAAAGGTCTCGACAAAGTGTGGAAGACCTTAAAATCAACTCCTCATCAATAATCTTCAATACCCAGAAGAAAATTTTCTTCAGAACGCGTCGAATCCATGGGTACCCAACGAACGGGTTCATTTAATTTTCTTGAATTTCGAACCTTAGAAAATATTCTTTCATCAAATTTATTCTTGTTCTTCGATCCTGAAGTATTTCTTTGCTCTGACTTGGAAAATTTTTATTGTTCCTGCACTGCCAACATCTTCTGACTTTATCACTAGCAATTTATCTGTGCTTCGAAAAAAAATTATCTCCTTCAAGTCTAGGCGTATTTTCTTAAGGAAGAAAATATTTTAAATCATTTTGAAAATTTCGCCTTGGGAATTTTATTCAACTTCATTCAATTTTCCGCGGTGAGAAAATTTCATTAACTTCACTTAGGAAATTTCTTGAAAGCACATATCATGGAGAATATTTTATTCACCACCCAATGTCTTGGGCGCATTTGATAGTTCATGAGGGATATATTTTTAAAACCCAACGCCTAGCATATTTTCCCATTCTCACCTTAGGCGCACTTCACTCGAAGAGGATATTTCACATGCACGCCTTGAGATATTTCATCTTTATTCATGTCACTATGGGCGCATTTAGCACTTAGCAACCCTTTATTTCACCACCTTGGGCGTACTTAGGGAGTCCTGCTGATATTTTCCACCACTTAAAATAGTTTTCAAGGCCTCCTAGGCTTAGGCACAAATGCCATGTCTTACTTCAAGTCTAAATTTAGAAAAAAAAAAATTCAAACCTTTTCATCAACCCCTTAGGCGTATAGGAGAGTCTTCTTCAAATTCAAACTTAGAATATTTTCAAGTCCCATATCTTCAAGTTAAGGCGCAAATGAGACCTTGAGCTTCTATTTTATCAAACCTAGAAGAATCTTTGACTTGGGGTGCATTTAAGAGGTCATGCTTTGAATTCGAAGACTTAGAATATTTTCCAACTTCCTTCACTTCAAGGGCGCATTTGGAGGGTCCTTCAAATTTTCTTGCCTTAGAAATTTTTTGGAGTCTTCTTTACCTTGGGCGCATTTAGCCCCTCATGCTTTTAATTTGTCAACTCTAACTTCAAGGGCGCACTTGGAGGGGTCTACTTCCATTTTGGACGACTTAGAAAAAGTTTAACTCCATCTTTCAAGCTTGAGGCGCATTTGACCCTCTGAGCATCTAATTTTGAGCATTTAATGAATTTTCACCTTCCAAGTCCTTGGGCGCCTGTAGAGGGGTCTACTTCTAGTTTCCATGCCTTAGAGATTTTTAACTTACCTTCTTCAGCTTGGTGGGCGCATTTCAAAGGGTGAGCTTTTAATTTTATCACTCTTAAGCTCAAGGGCGCATTTCCATGCTTGGGCTTCCAATTTATGCCTTAGGCGCAAATCACAGGCCATGCTTTCACTTTTATCAATTTCAATGCCCTAGTAGAATTTTCATCTGTCTTCAGCTTCTCAAGGTGAATTTTGACCTGTGAACTTCAAATTTCAAGTGCTTAGAGAATTTCCACCAACCCTCAGCTTTTAAAGGCGTTCTTCACTGGCTGGACTTGAAAATTTATCAATTTCAGTGAATTTTGTGCTCTTTGGCTGATTTAGGGCAACTTGATCATGCTAACCCTAATTTGCTATTTTTAGAAAGTTTGTCAATTTTGCACTTCAAGCTAATTTCAAGCTCCAAAAAGGCTGGATTTTGCTTTGTTTTGAACCTTGGGATGTGTTTGTGCTACTGATGCCTAATATCCGTCTGTGCCTGCTATTTTTAGCAACTTACTAAAAATAGCAATCACTCAGAATGTCTTCAAACTTTGTATGCCGATTGCCTGAAGTGTGGTGGTCGTGGCTGGATGCTGCATCTGCATGGTTGTCGTGCTCTGCCCTTGATTTTAGGAAACCCTAATTTCTCTGCCCCGGCCTGCTAAAAATAGCAAGGTTTGATTTCTCATCCTCTGCAACTCCGTTTGATCTTAAATTCGCGCCAAGGGGTGTTCATCACTTGCCTGACCTGTTTAAACTAAGACTTCGCAATGACCCACTATTTATGGCTGCTTCTGAAGTGACTTACTATTTATAGTAAGTGCTTGTTTTTGAGACTTCCTTAGCTCTGTTTGAATAGCAAGTGTTCCAATTGCCTTCAAATTTTGCCAGCAAACTCCCTGAAGGATACTGATCATGGTGGACACTTCAGTTTTGGACATTTTGACGCCTGATTCCTCATTTTTAGCTCTCAAGCTCGAAACCCTAATTTTCCTGCATGTTCCTCAAATGAGCTCCGTTTGACCTCGTTTCAGTTGCATGATGATCAGTTTGTGGTTCTGAAGTGCTGGGCAGCTGTTTGAGTGATACCTGCTAAAAATAGAAAGTGGCTGAAAAGTGACCGATCGGTTGCTGGTGATTTTGCATGTCATACTGCCCGAAAAATCTTGAAAAACTCAGAAAAACCCAGAAAAATCTACAACATGCAAGCACTAGCTAAAAATAGTAAGTTTCTGAAAAGTGATCATCTCTGTTTGCATGTCATATCATCGCGAAGGTCTCGAAAAACCCACAAAGAATATGCCGACATGCAAAGAAAACTCTGACATGCAAACCCTAAAAATAGCCTCGGAAGACTAAATTTTGAAAGTCGTTATCTCGCTTTGCATGTCACACCATCGCGAAGGTCTCCGAAAACCCAGAAAGAATCTCCGGACATGCATCAGAAAATGTAATGTGAAAACCCTGAAATTTGCTCGGGAAGCTGGACTGCTAAAAATAGCAATTCGTCCATTTTTGCTCAAATTTTGTAGGTGAACAGCTTGATGTGCTTTGGACGCAGTGTGACGGTCGGAATTTCGAAAATGCTGAAGGATTGCTTGTAATTGCACACTTACTAAAAATAGTAAGTTGCCAAAATTCGATGAAATTTCTGTGAAAACCTGCTGGAAGTACACTGACACCAATGTTAGTCTCTGTTTTCAATTTATTCACTTTATTCGACCTCAAATTGCCTGGAAAGATGGAAACCCTAATTTTTAGACTTAGCCAAAATTTCATGTTAAGGTTCAACGGCGGGCATATCCCGAAAAGACAGACAGTAGAAAAGAGAGACAAACCAAAATCAAGCCAAAAGTTTGAAACGAAGCAAGAATTAGGGGGTCCCCATTTGCAATGGGGCGATGTGTGAAAAAGGTCACAACAGGACTTACTAAAAATATCGAATGCCAAAGATAGTAAGTTAACTTCAAAACCATGCTCTTGTATGCCTCTGTCCTATGCTACTCCATCACATTTTTACAAGCATTCCTTTTGGGCTCATCTTTTAGTTTTTGTCAAGGATTTGCTATCATCTACTTCCAATCACAAGTACCTTAATCCCAATCTACCGTCATACAACTCTAGAATATTTGAAAATCAGTCAGTAGTTGGTGCATACACTTCCCTTGAATTGGACCCAAGCAGCCCTACATTAGTAAATTTTTATATTGTATTGTTGAATCTTTGCATATTGAGGGTTTGGGAATCATTGATTGTCATTCTCATGTTATATTTGCATTAGGCCATCCCAATTATGTATTACATATGAGAATTGAGTGGTCATGTATACTACAATTCAAATCCTTCTCCTTTTATTCCCAAATAATAAGAAACACAAAAATATTAGCAAGATTTGTGATTGAATTATGGTTATTTCTATCTGGTGATATTGCATGTTTGATTTTACATTTTATGATTGCAATTAGCACAGATCAGCATGCATGTTCTTGTTGGTTGGACCTACACCTTGGGCTTAAGTTAAGTCTTTGATCTCTTTTATATATAGTGTTTCATGTCATCACCACTTACCTTAATCACTATACACTTTGTACAAACCCTTCATTGATTTCTTAATTACGCTTAACCCTTTATTGATGCAAGTTTATAATCATTCATGGTTTTATGACTTGTCTTAGAATTGCTTCAGGAATAAACTATTTTAATTTTCAATGAGTCCACCCATGTGCAAAATTGTTGGTTGAAAATTTTGTATACCTGTGAAAGCTTACAAAATTATGGTTTCAACCACAGTGTGTGAGATAAACTCTCCTATTTAAGGGAAGGCTCCCCCTTTTCTGTCTATTTTAACAATTCAGAAATACACTCTAATTATAAATCTATTCTAAATCTGGGTGAAACTCTGTCTTTTTCTCTTTTTCCAGAAAAGACACTTATTCTTTTCTCTTGTTGCAGAAAAGAATCACAGCTGAAAATATAAATGATTTATGAAGTAAACAAATAAAGAAGCAAAGTTTCCATAAAGGCACAAAGTCCTCCGTTGCTCCTCCGGGACGGGAAAACAAATTGAAAGCACAAAGTCTTTGACAATTTACTCTCCTATCAACCTTTTTAGATGATTTTCTGGTAACCAAGTACAGTATGTAGCAGCTCAAAATAGGAAATAAAAGCAACACAAAGTCTGCAAGTTACCCCCTTTGTTTGAGCGTTCTATAATAGCTTCAAACGTGACAAACAACTCAAAGTTTGCAGTATCAAATCTGAAAACCAATCTAAAACTCCAAACGCAATAAGCAGCTCAAAGTCTGCAGAATTGAGCTTGAATCCTTCTTGTGTAACACCACAAAACTCACAATCAATTCCAGATAATGTCGTCACATCACAATCTGTACCAACACAAAGTTTGGAAGCAATTTGTTTTCTTTATTAATTGCAATTTGATTTACATCTAAACTCAAAGTCTTAGAATGCATACACAAATTGGCAGAATTTTGTTGCATTGCCAAAAGATAAAAAATTACAATAGACCCTCTCAAGTATTTATAGGAGAGAGGTCTGGAGAAAAAGGTGGGAGGATCTCAACAAACTTGAGAAAATCTCTCAACCGATAACTAATTGCAATTGACTTATTCAAAATTACAATCTTATTGTAATTTGATTACATGTAATTACATTTTACAAAAATGCAAGTGAAAGAAACACTTGCAATTACAATTTTTTGCTTTCACATGTAACTTGTCAAAACAAAATACATAAAACATAATAGAAGCAAATTATATGTCATCCTCTATCGATGAAGTCATCATGTTTGCTACAAACTGCTCTTTAATCAACTGTCTTTTCCTTTTCACAATTCTAAGATGTCTTGATTCACTGTCCTATCTCAATAGACCTGTATAGGACTGCATCTCCATGTTACTAATTTCCATAGGTAAAAAGATCTTTTGATGAAGAATATCCTTTTTAAAGATCTCTTGGAAATATCATCATTTTCTCTTGGCATGAATGTCCTTCAGCTTGTTCAATTATTCTTCACTCTTCATAGATCTCTGTCTAGCTTTCTTGTGTTATCCTTGCACATATCTGTGATCTATCTTTTACTTCTAAGACTCCTGAAAATCTGCACTTTAGGACTGCTGCTGCTGCTTCTCTTCACGAATCAATTCCTTCTGCATTTTGACATTCAAGAGCTTTGTAGCCACTATAGAGAGCATCCATAACTGATGTAGATGTAACTCCCTTTTTATTGAAAAAGCACTTTACAACCTGTTTAAGAATGACATCTGTTTGCTTTCTTGACATACAGTGCTGCTCATCTTCATTAACCGCTAATCAAAAAGTATCAAAACTTGACCATTTTGTTGAGTCTTCTCTCAGTTTTCCAATCTTTTCCCACTTCTTATCAACAAGCCATTTGAAATTTGGGTTTTTGAAGAGACATAGCAAATGAATACCAACTTGTAAAGAATAATTTCTTGATTGCAAGTAGGGGGAAATAGGAAACCATTGCAAGTTTATTTCTTTGTGTTAACTTGTAGTTACATTTTAGACAAAAATGCCCTACTTGCAATTGATTGGAAAAATCCCGATTTGCTTTCTAGGGCATTTTTATTCTTTTCTTCTTTTCTAGAAAATGGTAATGAGATGGAATGAAATGTGAATGGAATGAACGAAAGGAGAATGAAAATGTATGACGGATGAAATGAAGGGCAGAAATGGAGGAAAAACATCCTTTTTATTAAAATGAAGAAAATGCATTTCCAATAATGAAAAAAAAACGTTTTAATACAAGACGTTTTCAATGGATATGGCGAATGGAGGACGTGTTTATCATGAAATGAATGACATTTCAAATAGAATGAGAGGCATATGAATGAAAAGCGAATGGGAAGGCGAATGAAAGAAAGAGAAAAACGTTTTTATGAATGAAGGGCGTATGAAGTGGAAAAACGCGTTTTCAGCCATATATTTTTAATATGCAATCTCAATCTCCATAGAAAGGCAACCCAAGAACAAAAGATTTAAAGCAACAAAAACAGAAAAATAAAAAGCGCCTTGAACAAACTCAAATCTGCAAAAACGTGGCAATGGTAGAGCAAAAATGGGGAATTTAATAAAGTTGCAGACCTTGCCAAGTGTTCTTCATGCCAAAATCTCTTCAATCGGGGTACATATGAGCAAGATCAAGCTACAAAATTCACAAAAACACTTGCAAAACTCATTTCGGGTTTTTTGATGCTCATTGCAAGTGAAAAATATAACAAATAACTTCAAAAATGCCTCTTTACTTGCATTTCGGGTTTTTAGATACTCATTGCAATTTTACATTTTGTCAAATAGAAGAAATCGGAACTTTTGGAAGCTTTAGCAATTTTGCTTTTTGCAATTTCGGGATTTTTTGGACATTTAGCAATTTTGCTTTTAGGCCTAAATTTCCCTGTTCTACTGAGTTGCCTAAAAAACCCGAATTTGGTCAAAAAGACACTAAAAATGACTCAGAATTTCACAAAAACGGACGAGAGTGAGTGAAAAATGTTAGCCAAAAGGACTATAGACCCAAAACTGAAATTTTCTAAGCTTTGCACCTCGTAAAACGTGCCTTAGAAGAGAAAATATTCAAATTCTATCAAAATTTTGATAGGTTATCCCAATTTTTAACAAGTCAAAAATGAGAGACAACAAAAATAAATCAGAGTCAATTTGTTGTTAGCATCTAAAAATTCATGAGATCATATAGTTAAGTGATCATATATATAAATAATTGTAAATAATTAAATCTTTGGATAATATTTGTTCCTTTCTTTATTCTTATCCTATTTTCTTATCATTGATAAATTGTAATTATAAAATCAATTGTGAATGGAACCATGACCCTTGTGCTTTTGGATACTTCCAATAAGTATATTTTGTACTTAATATGTTCACTTATGAAAGAGAAGCATAGATGCTCATACAGATCAGAAGATCTCATCACTTTTATGTATGTTCTTACATATTGTCTCTTCTTTGTATAATGGTCTTCGCTAAATGTATGCACACATGCCTATTGATCTTGAGTTGCAACAATTGAAGTAGACTTTAGCACAACAAAGAACAACAAATTCAATCAAATATTAAATAACACTGCCTTAAGATCCCTTAAAGAAAACACATTCTGTCATAATTAATTTCAACGAGTTAATTTTTATTTTTCATGAATATCCAATTGACTAAGCCTCTGATGAACCTAGATTGAAACTTGTAAATCACTCTAAAATTTCTAATACTATGGCATGAAGAATTTTTTTTATTGAAAGGTTTTCTAACCACCTGTTTGATATATATGCTTTTTCCTGAACAATTAGGGCCAGTGATGATACTGATCCGCCCTGGAAAAAAAAACATTAAGGTTCTTAAATTTTAAACAGAGTTCATTCAATTATTTCTTCTGGAATTTCAGCATGACAAGCTAAAAATATAGAATCTCACTTGTTCACCTTCATTTGTAATGATTGTATCATTAGGAACAAATGTTTCTACTATCATCTCTTGAAGAGCATGCCTGCAGTCAGAAATTACAAAAAACTAAAAATTATAAATCCCAGCAACGAGCATAAGAAAGTTTCCTTCACACTGATTAATATGATTGATAAAAGATCATAAACCATGATAAACTGACTTTACTTTTACCCTTTCCCAACTTTGATCTCTAAAATTTTTGTACCTTCCATTTTTTATCTGGAGAGTATTGTCCTCAGTCAGCACAGGCCTCACATAATTGTACTGGCGTGCAACTAATGCCAATGATAGGATGCTTAAAGTGGTAGTGATCAAGTTCAAAATAAAACAAATTACATATCAAATGTCAGTATTTACAATTATCTAGTAGCAAATATGCATAGTCAAAGTCTATCATTCCTGAATCCTACAAAAGGATTTTTTGCATTGAGATGCAGCAGAGCTATACAACTATACTAATGGACTGAAAAGATATCCTGAAGAAAGATCACCTTTGCAAATTGCTTTTGCAGAAGAGATAAGAAGCTTGAATTTTTTTATCATAAAACATATTCATTTATCAAGAAGAAGAGATTCTAGAGAAACATACAAAAGATAACATAACTATTTCCTCTTCTACAATAAGTATTTAATAGGAGGAACTTCATACCAGTCTAGCTCCCCAACAAAATTTGACGCCATACGCAAATGCATAGAGAAATGCTGAATCCGTAACTCCAAATCCCTTACAATAGCTCTTTCCATGTCTGCATAAATTAGCATATATAAAATATATCTCAAAAAGATTGAGTAAAATAGAAAGAATACAGGTGGAAAAAAACTCTAAAAGTGGAAAAGGTTTTTTAAGATCAGGTCATATTAAATCTCATTTCTGCTTGGAAGTGAATGAACAACTAAGTCAAGAAAAAAGGCATTGTTACTGTGTAATGTCCCCTTTTATGTGACCTTGGATTTTAATTATTCAGTAAGGTCATTAATTTAATTATTTAATATTGTCCCTCAAAATTAATCATAAGGGTATTATTAATTAATTTAATAAAGTTTATAAAGTGACTTTAATGGTTACTTAAATAGTATTTTAATAAAGTCACTTTATTATTTCCCTAAGCTAAAAGTTTGAATTAAAAAGTGCAGGAAATTGAGTTAAGATCTAGAAGCTTCCCCAAATGGTTATAAAAAGGGAAGTGAGCTCATTTATGCATATGCTGTTTTTATTATTTTATGTGGTGTTTTGGCAGAGCTCTTCAAAGTCCGAAACCTTAGGTGGGAATTCCTATGGGTATCCAGTTTCAGTGGTGAAAGATTCCTCCCTAGCCGATAGTAGGAGAAATCATTGGGTTTCTTACGTGTGCACAATAACGGTTGTTCCAAATTTGTGAGTCTCCTTCAAAGACAAATCTTACATCCCAAATTGTGAAGTTACTATTTACCGTTAATAGATAGCGTAAATGTGAATGTAATATGAATTTTGGAGATGAATTAATGATGCTTGTACCTTGTTTTCAATATGAATGTTATCTCACTTGATGTTGTTTCATTTGATGTTATCTCACTTGATGTTATTCATGGTGAAATATTGCATAAGGAGGTTAATGAATCATGTTATTCTAACTTGAGACGTTTATATCAGTGTTCCACGAGGTTTCGGGGACGGGGACGGCAAGGGACGTGTTTTGGGGGTGTGGGGACAGAGGGTCTAAGTTTGGGGGCGGCAAGGGGACGGCGAGGGACAGCGGAGGGGGGGTGCTGAGGGGGTGGTGCTGAAATACATATAGTACTTGAAAAATTAGTTATAAAAAGATGTATAACTGTAGAAGCCTAAGGAATAAGTAAAGTTTAAGCTTTAAACTTTAAACACATTACAATGATTTCATTGAACTAGTGAACATTGAAAATCAAAATGAAAATATACTTGATAGACATTGGAATGAGAACTAGGTGTGTCATTATTTGAATTTCATAATCGTCATATCATAATTCATAATTACAATCAACAGTTTATCCGACAAGATGACATTTCTTCGAGGCATTCAGTCTAACAGTTCACGTGCCTTGCCCATGCTTCCACATTTTCAGGGTTCTACCCCTCCCTGCCTGTGTGGTTGCAACATGAATCAAAGCTTTGGGATGGGTATGGACATCTAGCAAAGCATTAACAAAAATAAACAAAAAAAAAAACCCCTACATACATGTAACTTTCAACCGCCCAACAAGTCAAAAATTAGGGACAACACAAGGCTATCAGATATACGAGATATGAACACATGTGAAACCTGTGAGCCTCTAGAAAACCGGTCATCTGCTTGTGGAGTGTGTCACTGATCAGGGCGGGCCAGTCATAATGTTCTCTATTGCTCACAATTTTGGCGATGATATAGTACATCCATGACTAAAATTTGTTCGCATGTTCTTGACCAGTGATGCGGTTGAGTAGAGTGATCATCACTGCATACTCATCCTTGAACTCTACATGTCCTACATTCTTTGGCAAGTTGGCCTTTTTCCCTTTAAGCCATTTCTTTGTCATCCTCTTCTGACACTTGTCTTTTCACGCATCGAATGCCTTTTCACATTCCCTCATGGATATGACCACATTTTCCGTACGTGGTGGAATGGAAAAGCACCTTTCAATATCCCTAGGCTTGAGGCTGCATATCACTCGTCCATCCACTAAATGAACCTCCTGTGTGGTAAGATTGTAATGCTTAATACAAGCTATTATGAATTCTATGCTTTGTGCTATGATGGGAATTGACACTACCTCAAGCAATCTGGATTGCTCAATGTTCTATAATGTGCATTGGTATATGCCTTCCAACTTTTCTAAGTCGACCTCTAGGTGTACCTCATGCAGATCGGTGTCTATCGTTTCCAAAAAGTCATGAACTAAGGCCGTTTTGGTCTTGTATTCTACCTGGGAGAACTGCATTCTGAAAACCTTGAAGATTGACTCAGCACACGATACTATTCAAGCAACTTTTTTGTAACTGCTAAAAATAGCCATGTTGAGAAGCACTTTTTATGAAATTTTTTGAGACGTGGGTTTTCTTCGGAATAATTTTCTAAATGGACCCAGAACGTCAGAAAATCCAAAAAGTCACTTTTACTTGTGCATGCAAGAATTTCTCGAGGCAAAAGCTTTAGAACCAGCAGAAGCAGCGAAACACTATTTTTGTTGAAAAAATCTAACACATGGGTATATTGTAGGCGCTTCAAAGCTGAACAAACCCAGTTTTTCTATGTTTCAAAATTGTGACTTTTTCCAAAAACCCTAAAAACTAGGGGCAATAGGGCTACTTTTTCTGGAAAAATCTAACACATGGGTTTTGTTGAAAAAGTTGTGTTGATCATACCCAAAAGGTCAGATCTATGAATAACTGCTATTTTCTTGGACATGCAAGAAGATCTAAGACAAGAATAGAGGAAAAAGACAAGAAGTTTGGAAGTTATCAACTGCCTTTCTGGATCTTCAAGAAAATCACGCCTGAAGATGCAACCTCTAACAAATTGTCCCTCTATACAACTGATTCACGAAAAATATGAAGAATGCTGAAAAACCCTCTGTCAAATCTTCAAAAGAAATTGGAGAGGAAAAATGCTTGTTCTTGAGCTTCAACCTGCAAAGAAAGATGTTGAATTATGATGCCTAGACTTGATATATAGTGTTTGATGTTGAATCCATCAAGTTTGGGCACCAACACATGATTGAGGAGTCAATTTACCTGATTTGGAGTTCATAGAACTGATTCCACCAATTTGGGGGCATTTTAGACATGAAATGGCTTTCTAAATTGTCAACTTCAGTCAACTGGGCCTAGTTTGACTTTAGGCGTCCAAGTTGAGGAGTTCAATGTTTTTCATTCTTTTTTCTGTGATGAAATGCCTCCATTCAATCCCTAATTCTGGTTGCTCAGTTGATCTTGAAGTGTTGCTAACAGATACATCGCTGAGATGAAACAACTCTGATGAAGTGTGCTTGGGAGCTGCAAAGCTCAAAACTTGATTCCGATGCCTTTGATTCTTGGGCGCCTTTTCCCAAGAAGGTGCATTTTTTACCAGACTTAGTCAATTTCTTGAGTGTTCTTCAATTCCTCCAATTTGACCTTCAATGCTTGGATCTGAGAACACCGATGATTGATGATTCTGGTGATCGTGCTGAAACATGGGATGGATAACCAATTCAGTTCCAGAAAGGATGACTAGCTTCGCAAGTTGTGAAAGTTGATTTAGGGGTCTTAAAGGTATGGGCGACCCTGGCTTGCAGGGGTGCCTTTGACCTCTTGTGATGTAATTTCTATTTTGCAATCTTCCAAGAACCGCCCCAGTTTGATCTCTGTCATCAGATGTTTGATTCATTTGTTGATCTCGTTGACGGTGTCATTCCTGAGATTGATCAAGACAGAGAAGGACTTCTTGGAGCTCACTGAGCTTGCAGACTGCATCTGATTGCCCAAAAAGTTGGGCGCCTATTTCTAGGAAGGTGCAATTTCCTTAACACTTAGCCAATTCTTCATGTCTTTCATTTTGAATTTACTTCCAACGTTTTATGCTTAATCTTTGTTTGTGAATGCTTTACAGGTCCTATGGACATGCAACTAGATAGATCGCAAAGCTAAGAGGATGTTCAGTAGATGCCTTGTAGAAAGCAATCGTTGAAAATGTAATGTGCCAACCCTTTGGTAAAGTAAAAATTTCATAATTTACATCATGCGAGTAAATAAACGTGCTAACAAGACGTTGCAACAAAAATTTTCTTTTTCTTTATTGATAATACATGAAAAATATGCCATATCAAATTACAATAAAGATTCCATTTCATTATAATAACTTCACAAGTACATGAAACAAGAATACATACCTGTTGATGTGATTTCTGTTACCGCACCAATCAGCAGAACAAAGTAATATGAAGGCTACTCCATTCTCTCTTGATCAAAGAATTTCGTGCGCTAAGATTGCAAGAAAGATAACACGTTCAACTCCAAGGTTCCGAAATGCTTTGGAATACCCTCAGTAGGTTCGTTGTGATATGTTGTTTTTATGAGGGGACTTACACAATTGTTCAAAAGGGTTTGCAGTTGACAACCGGCTAATGATTGGAAGGGGATTTTGCGCGAATGATTTAGCGTTGGGGTATGATTTCCTAAAACTAACTAGGAATGTGCGGAATGTAAATGAGTATAGGGATGAGAAAATATATGTTTTATCTAAAGACGGGACACGGGATCAATTTCGGCAAACTTCAACCAAACTCTGCTCCACCTCACGTTGGATAGCTTACACAAAGTTGGTGCAATCTTCAAGGGGATGGCAAGAAATTTTCAAGTCACAATCCAGCATCAAGACACCGTCAAGACGACGCATACCAAGACGTGAATTATAACTGAAGTTAGGCTTATAAAATGCTCCAGTTGACCACACAAGGCAAACTTGTCTTCAGCAAGCTGCTAGTGGTATGGACTAAAACGAAGTTACCTCGATCAACGCCACAAATCCACAACTAAAATCTACTTGCATGAGATAAAAACTACACTACTTTAAGCTACTTTATGCTACTTTGAAGTAGAAGGGATGAAGAAACCTTGCTAGCTATCCATAACAAAGACGAATTTCACCATCAATGAAAGATCTTTTATTATGAAAGTTTTACACAACAATCTCTTACAAAAGTTTTCAAAGGAAAACTTTCCTTCTCCTCCAAACTATACCAAGCTATCAAACTATCTTTTTTCTCTACTCTCTAGTCTGATGTCTAATCTCCAATTCTACTGTCTTATTCTAATTGGTACAAATGAGGGGGGATTCCCCTTTTATAGATAGCCCAGTCCAATGGATGGCTCGGATTACAATCAAATAAATGGCTAAGATTAAGCCACCTCAGCCCTAACCCTAAAAACTGCCAGAATGGGGAGTGGTACAATAAATGAATCAAAGATTCCCACTCACTCCCAAAATAGTAAAGGCAATTAATGCCCACAATCAGTCCTCCAGAAGGTCATCATCCAGAAGTGCATTACCATTCTTCTCCTTGGCTGCAAAATCAATGAACCTAGTGATCACAGCCTCGACCTCCTGAACTAAGATAGGTGGAATATGATCAAGCTGAAATTCCAACATCGTGACTGACTGTTCATGCCGTGTGCAATATTTTCTCCAAGTAGCCAAGGTATCCTGTGTACTCTGAATCAAGCTGGAGAAAGTCGAAATGTTTTCAAAGTCATCTTGCACAAAGGTCTTCACCTCCGAAAAGAAAGGCAGCAGCCCACTCCTCAATCTGTTGTCCCTAATTTTTGACTTGTTAAAAATTGGGGATAACCAATCAAAATTTTGATAAAATTTGAAGTTTTTCTCTTTTAAGGCACGTATTACGAGGTGCAATGATTAGCAACTCCCAATTCTAAGTCTATAGTCCTTTGGGTTATCACTTTTTACACATTCTTCTCCGTTTTTGTGAAATTCTGAGTCATTTTTAGTGTGTTTTTTGTCAAACTCGGGTTTTTCTAACATCACTGCAAGTAGGAGTTTTTGAACTTCTTTGCAAGTTAATAATAGGAACTTTTTGTGCCTATTGCAACTTACTTTTAAATTTTCTTTTTAATGTCTTTACAGGGAACTTTTTGAAGCACTTGCAATTATAGGAACCTTTTAAGTTCATTACAAGTTACTTTTCATAAAGTGATTGTAATAGCTTTTAAAAGTTCCGATTTTCCTTATGTTGACTTGTAAAGACTTCAAAAAACTTCGATTTTCTTTAAGTCACTTGCAAAGTGATTGTAAAAGCCCGATTTTCACTTCAATCACTTGTTAATAGATGAAAAAGACCCGATTTCATGTTGAATAACTTGCAAAGGGCATGTAAAAGTCCGACGCCATTCATGATTGAAGCTATTCGAATTCCATTTCGCCTCTCTTCCTTTTTTTCATGGAGATCTCATAAATTTGCATGCTTGAAGATCGGGCTTTCACCTGTAAATATCCAAGTCTTTTTCATTTTCTGAGTTTGCAATCACGCCTGGGGTTTCTTCTTCTTTGTCTGCAAATTTTGCTACTGGTATGTCTTCTTTTCTTTCTTAGTTTCTTGTATATTGTTTTTGTAAATATTTTAATGCCTTTACTAAAAACGTTTTTACAAAAACGTGTTTTTTCCATTCACCTTTGTCTTCCACTTCACAAAACGCGTTTATCTTAACTGCCTTCATACGTTTTTCTTTTTATACACTTTCGTCATTTTCTGTTAAGCGAAACGCGTTTTTCTGTGAAAACGTCTTCTTCTTCATTTTTCATACGCCCTCATTCACTCACCATTCCATTTTAAAACACGCTTTTCTTCATTATCGCCATTCCATTCAAAATATATCTTATTCATGATAACGCATTTTGTTTTCATTTCATATAATTTCATTCATATCACTCCATATGCTTTCATCTTCCTTTCAGCTGGAAACGCATTTATCTCTAGAAAATGTTTTTCTTAGCACTCCATATGCCTCCATTCTTAAACATACCTCATACACAAAATGCGTTTTTCTCCATTCATACGTTCATTTCATTTCCATTTTCTGAAAAGGAGAAAAGAAATTTAAAAAAAAAATGATGCTCTTTTAAGTATTTCAGGTTTTTACTCATCCATTACAAGTTGGAGTTTTTAATAAAGAATGCAAGTAAAAAAGTTTGTTACTTTTACTTGCAATGACCTTTCAAAATTCTGAAATGCTCTGTAATGTCCCCTTCTCGAGCATGACCTTCTCAGATGACCGTTGGCCTATTCCGGAGACCCGTAGGCTAGTCGGAAGGTAAAATTAGGGTTTCCTATTTTTGAGGATGTCTTTGCTCGAAGTTGGTGGACTCAATGGCGGATTCTTTCTGGGTTTTCAGAGAGCTTCGCAGTGGTGTGTTCATCTCGGCATTCTGAGCATTTCCAGGAATTTACTATTTTTACTAAATTCTATTTTTGGCAGTAAACAGGATGGTCTCAGGCAGTTGACTTTCCCCTTCAGTTGACTCAAGTGGCGTATTCAGTTTTAGGCTTCAGAATGCAGTTTTGGGGTGTTGAGCTCATTTCACTTAAAAATAACATTATAATTTAAATGTTATTTTATCACCTTGGCCTAGTCAAATGACTTAATGTTATTTTAAAAGGTGGACTTGAAGGGTGGCGCCATCATTAAGGATATATTTAATTTTTGATGAATTTTCCAAAGTCAAAGCAAGTTAATATGGACGCATTTATCAAGGTGTTGATTTTAATTAAAATATGAATATTGAGCTAAAAGGGAAAAGGACGCCATCTTGAAGAAAGAGCTAGGGTTTGGTCATTGAGTTGGTTTTTAGGGTTTCGTGAAGTCAACCGAAACTTATAAAAAGGAGACTTGAGCATCATTTCACCATCTTTGGTCTATGCTATTGTTATGCTGCCGAAATGGTTGCGGATTTGCTTCGAGGAATGAAGGCCTCCTAGCTCGGGCATCGCTTCTTGTTTGTAAGACAACAACTAGTGGTGAATTTAGTCTAGTTTATGAGTGCATTGGGATTTGTGCTTTGTAATCTGCATTTGTCCAAGTAGGTTCAGTTTTTGGCATATTAGATGTTTTTGGTTTTTGCAAGTTTGCTACAGCAGATCCGTATTTTCATTTGTAAATCAAAAAAGACACAAGAATTCATCGTGGGTATTGTTTCATTCCATCCTTCTTGGCTAGGCGCCCATGTTTGCAAGTTTGTAGAATTTTTAGTGAAGATCCTGATTTTTAAATAAGAAATTGCCCCTGTCAGCTGGGCCGTACCATTTATGGTTTCTTGGAATCCGTGCATTAAAATAAGTCTGCCATTTTGAGGCTGTTCTTGGTTCTAGGTTTGAGCGCCTCCATTATATTAGTGTTTTGCCATAGATATCAAGCAGTTTGAACAAATAGAGAGTGAGTTTTGAGCATTTCAAGAAATCTGCTGTTGCTGGTTATTCATTGAAAAGTGCAGGTCTGTTATACAGTTTGGAGAAATCTGCCAAGTTCTTCGTTGGATGGTGGTGAGAAATCTTCAAAGGCATTGGGAAACTTCAGTGAAGATTGCCCAAGTCTGGAGAATAAGGTTGGATCTAGTTATTGCCATTTCCGTTGTTCTTTATTCTCAGCAACTAAGTCACAAATATTGTATAACTCTAATGTATGCTGATTTATATTGTTAGCAAGATTTCATCTTTCGAATTGTAAGCTGGCAGTAGTACTGACAGCCATTAGATTCTTGCTTCATCAGATTGTAATAGTCTTCTTACTTTCAGCATTTGATATTACTTTTAATTCACCTCCGCCCTATGGTAGCTACTCTCCCACTCTGGGTTAGCAAGCACATTCTGGGTGTCGAGCATTTTCAGTTTTCAGCATTTTGTTTCAAGCATTGATATTGTAATCACTCCGTCATATGGTCGCCCCTCACTCCGTATTGGATTGGGTAGCACATACTTGACGTCGAGTTCCCTTTCCGCTTTTTGAGTAGAAGATCCTCTGACCAATGCTCGCCATCATCGGTGCCATACTAGTTAGAGTTGTTTCAATACGTTTGGGTTTATCTTCTAACCTTAACGGGTACTTGATTGTAATGTTGTAATCTGCAATTTGAAAAAGTAAAAAAAAAATTGGCTCAGAATATTTCATGCTCTTTTACTTGCAATATCTTTTCAAAACCCTGAAATCCACTATTCACTTGCAGCCGACTTCCAAAATCCCGAAATGCCTTTAAAGTGCCTGGAAATCGGACTTTTTGCCTTTGACTGCAAATGCAATTTAAAAGTTGTGACTTGCACTTTTCAAGTTGCAATCTTACTTTCTCATTTATCATGAAAAGCATATGTCCTTTTCACTCGCAATCAGCCCTCAAAAACCCGAAATGAGTTATAATGCTCATTTTCTGCCCTCATATAGCCAAAACATCATTCTGAGTTTGAGCCTTCGCCATGTCTACGCCTGTAAACGTTGATGATGTCTTGACCTTATGGAACTTTCATCGCAGCCTTGCAGATTCTTGTTCGATGATGGAGGAACCTGCTTCTCCAACGAACAAAAAGATGAAGTACAAATACGACAAATACCAGAATGAAATTCCTCCTTCTCATGTTGTCTCGAACATTGAAGAAATCAGAGACACGGAGATTGGGCATGTTGATATGTCCGAGTTTTTGGGGAGAGCTGAGAAATCAACTTCTCATCATATGCAATTGCTGTTTAAAAGTCATATTCATCTGGTTTCCTCTTTTCCTGTTGCTGCGCTAGAACCAGAGTTCGTCCTTGCGTGCGCAGCTCACTTTGACAAAGAATCCAAAACCATTAAAAATGATGATGGGGATGTGGTCATAAGACTTGATCTAGAAACCATTCATAGGGTTTTCAAAGTTCCAGACTCACCCATGTATTCAGATATTTCAATGAAGAGCGCTCTAGATCATTATGAACAAAAGAAGGAAGATTGTAAACAGCACATCAATACCAAATGGCTTCTGAAGCGTCGAGCTGGTGTGTATTGGTGGGCCAAGCTGTATCGATCTGACTTCAAAGAAGAGATCAATGATATAATCACTCTCTTGAGCAGAATTATGGGGTTGAAATTCTCTAACGTCTTTGAGAAATGGATGTACAAATTCATTGTGGTGATTAGGAAGGCACAACACCCAATCTTCTGGGGTGAAATAATCAGTGATAGTTTATGTGAGTAGCTTGCACAAGTTCCTACCACGCTCACCTTCTATATGAATTCCTATCTGGTTTACATAGCAGCTTCATTGAGGCAATTTCCAGGCCTTTCTACTGTTGGAGATAGATCTCTTGTCCTAGTTTGGGAATATTATGATCAGCTGCCTTTGACACCAAGCAGGATTCATTATAGAAGAGTCCAAGACGCATTCTTCGGTCACTTCATGTGCCTTTTTGACAAGACCTTGCAGAATAACACAGTATCAGATGCTGCTTGGAAAAAAGTCAATGAATATGGTTGCCTTTTTCTTCAGTTTCCTACTTTTACTTATATGAGGGTTGGCTGTTTTGAAGATCAGCCATACATGCTGCCGAGGTATCCAACTAATAAAATCATTCTAATGGAGCTGGCAAGACAGTTGATGACAGTGCATGCACGGCAAGCTGTGCAACATAAAACTGGAGTAAGTATCTCATCTCATAAACCATTACAGATTGGGAGATACTCCTTGACAAGTACCTCAAAGGCAAAAGCTATGGAAACTGAAATTCAGGAGATCAAGTTAAAAAGATTCAAAGAAAGGACAGATTTTGATTACAGAGGCATGAAGGACAAGATAAAGAGGGCCTTCACTCATGTGCATCGCCTTGAAGATATTTGGGCAGATCTCCGAACAGAGAAGGATATCTATGAAATGGACTATTGCAGGCTTACAGTTGAGCAGGTTATTGATTTTAATCTGACCTTGATTCCAGAAGGAGTAATTGATGATGGGCTGATTTTAGATCTAGAATATGAAGAACAAAGAGTTGTTGATGCTTCTATTCCAGCAATACAATGGTCTAATAAAGAATTAGTTTCTATCTTTAACAAATTTCAGTCAATCTTGGCAAATACTAACTCTTGGCTCAAGAGTATAGGCGTCAAAACTATTAAAATCAGAGTTAATAATGAAGATGATTCAGCTGGACCTGTTGGATTGAAATCAGAAGTCAGAGACAAGTCCAAGGAAGGTGCTTCTTCTTCAGGAACGAGGATTAAGCTGAGAGTCAACCGTGTTGTAGAACAACCTTTGGAGGAACCAACATTAAAAGGGAAGGAGGTTAGAGAGACGCAGATCCAAACCATCGATCAGCATGAAGGAGAAGTTCTTCAGTCTCCTACTACTCTAAGTATGATGTCTCCTCATATTGATGCTGCACCAGTATCAATAATGTCTCCGTTGTCTCAATTTGATAGTGATATTGATTCCTTTTCAACGGTTTACGTTCCTCCTATTGAAGCTGCTCTTCATACATCAACTTCATCAACAATGACTGCTTCTATAGAAAACATACATGATAATCTGGAGAATGTTTTTGATGCTAATCCAATGTATCCAAACACATCACAAATAACAGTTCCAGAAATTGATACATCTGTTGCAAGCTTTGATTGTTTCATGGCTAATGCTGATCATAATGCACCATCCAGTCAAGCTTTTGTTGTGATCCAAACTGAGACATCTCCAAGAGTGATGACCGTGACTCAAAATGAATCTGTTGCTGTTTCAAATATGGTTGTTGTTTCAAATGCAGACACATTGGATCTTCCTCCATGGTTGAGTTTAGTCACTCTAAAGAGAAATAAACAGGCAATCTCTCCAGATGTATTTGATTTCCAGCAGTTGAAGAGATCAAAGCCAAAGGTTGTGAAGAAAGCTAAAACCATTTCACGGGTAGTTGTGGATAGCAATAAAATGAAGTATGCAGAGATAGCTGAACCCCTTGCAGACAAATCACCAGAAGAGATGCATGTTTCTGATTATAAGTCCACAAGGGTGGATTTAGGCAAGCAAACACATGTTGGTATGATGCAAGATGCTCAAAATTCAGTAACTGTTTTAACACATAGTTACAATGAACTTTTGGCAAAGAAAGAAAAGCTGAAAGAAGAGAATTCACAACTCATCTCAGTCATTCAGAAGATTGCCAATTCTTCAGAGCAAGTTAATCCATTAACTTCTTTCACTTCTGAAGAATCAGTCAAGCAATTGGAGAAAATTGCGCAAAAAGCCAAAGCAGTTGATTCTTGGGTAACACGGCTCATTGATCAAAGCATACCAATGATTGAAAAGACATTACAAGTTCTGAACAATGTCAAAATAGCAAAAATAAAGTTGAATCAGACTTTGGAAGCTTTCAAGCAAAGTCTGGATTCACTTGAAAAAGATTTGAAAATTTGGCATGAGATCGATCAAATCAACTTACAAATTCTATGCAGCAATTCAATCCTACCAAGCAGAGAAAAATACATAGAATTTGAAGAACTCATGACAAACAAATCATTGGTTATTCAAGATCTCATCAAAGATATCCAAGCTACACTAGAAATGAGTGATGAAGTTCACCAAGACATTCTTTCTAGCTTTGAGAAAATCCCTTGCAGAATATTGAATCATGAAGGAGAATTACTTGCAGCTGATATGGCCACTATAGAAATGGCAGCAAATCTTCGTCAAGAGCTAGAATCAGAACAGTTTACTATGGATTCGATTCACAAATTTGTTAATCATCGAATGATCCTTGATAAAATGCAAACTGTTTATGAAGAGCATAGACTAGCAACGATAAGATATTTTGATGTAATCTTGAAGACTGTTGCGGTTGTCAAGAACACACTAGGCCCTGATCCAGCTGAGTTGCAAGAAATTATCAGCAGATTTCAATCTTTCAAAGCTAGGATTGATATAGAATAAAATGTTTTATCTTTATGCATTTTGTTTTCGACAAACTACATGTAAAAACAAATTTTGTAATCGCAAGTGTTTCTTTCCCTTGCAGTTTTGTAAATTGTAATTACATGTAATCAAGGTACAAGTTAAATTACAATAGGACTTGTAATTTGAAATAAGTCAATTGCAAGTAGTTGGTGGTTGAGAGAATTTCTCAAGTTAGTTGGGATCCTCCCACCTTTTTCTCATGACCTCTCTCCTATAAATACTTGAGAGGGTCCTTTGTAATTGATATCTTTTTGGCAAGCAAGAAAACTCTGCAGAATTTTGTACTCATAAAGACTTTGAGCTTTATAGTTATAAGTTTATCTTTTTCAAATAGTATCAAAGAGTTGCAGATTTCAGACTTTGTGTTGAAATCTTACTTTGCATCCATTGTGTTCTTTTGTCATTTTGGAGCATTACTTTGTGATTATTTGGAGATTGTAGAAGATTGCTAGGGAGAGCTTCAATCAAAATATTTTCAGTCTTTGTGCTGTAAATGTTGAAGATTGAATTCATAATTTAGAAGTTAAGAAGAATTGCAAGTCTTTGTGCTCGTAACGATTCTCGTTCATAGTAGTTAATAGATACATCATATTCACAGACTTTGTGTTGTCTTATGTTGTATATTATCATTAGAATTATCTTACAAAAGGGTAGATAGGATTGCAGATTTTCAAGACTTTGCGCTTGGAGTTGTTTTCCTGTCCCGAAGGAAGTGACGGAAGTCTTTGAGCTTTCAGGAAACTTCATTTCCTTTCTACTGAATTTATTGCAAGCTGCTGTTAAAATCTATTTAAAAGTCCAGATTACTTTTTCTGTGAAGAGCATAGTTGGAAGACTCGCCCCAAAAAAAACTCGCAGAGCCAAAAATTGGAGAGTTTTAAAACTCGCCAAAAACTCGGAAAAACTCGGAAAACTTAAAAAATATTTTTTTTTTGCAAAGCTGAGTTTTTTCGAAAAACTCGGCAAAAACTCGCGAGTTTTTTGAAAAAACTCGGAAAAACTCGTCCTCGCGAGTTAAACTCAAAAAAACTCTTTTTAAAAAAAAACTCGCGAGTTTTTTGCGAGTCTGCCAACTATGGTGAAGAGAAAAGAGTTTAATCTTTCCTGAAACAAGAGGAGAGATTATTGTTCCACCCATATTTGTTTTTAGTTATTTAGATAGGGGGAGCCTTCCCTTAAATAGGAGAGTTTAACTCACACACTGTGTTGAAATCACCATTTTGTCAAACCTCCTAAGTTAACAAAATATTCAACCAACACAATCCATCAGTAGTCACCTCATCAGGATTCAGCCATCTAGCAAAGATTGCCTCTAAGGTGTTCAGGACTCCGTCAACAATGTTCATCATAGCTTTCCTGACTCTGGCTGAATCCGCCTGTGCTGCATCAAAGAATCCACGTCCTGTGACTACTGAAGAATACCATCCAGCAAAATTGTACCTATCACCCTCCTGAATAACTCCTCCATCAATCAACATCTGCAAAGGAGTATGCATCAATGCCTCCAAACGCTGAATAACTTTGCTCTGATAGACAGAAGCATCACCCCAAGCCTGATCAACCGCCTCCACTCATGCCATAATGCCGGAAGCTTGTTGGTAAGCATGAGCAAGATCTTCCATGAATTTCTCTGTCTCGGCACGAACATCTGTAACCCATTTGTCTGCCTCCTATGCCATCTTCCTCAAATCCTCTAGGCCATTAACAGATTCCCTAGATAACTCGGCTGGAAGCTCAAGTGCTAGAATCTCCTGCCCACAAGGACGAGACACATGCTGCATGTATCCTATGAACGTCTTATGCTCCTTCTTCAATTTCTTATACTTTCCTTCAGTTTTGAGCAACATGTCCTTAAGTGCCTAATAAGAGTTATCACACTCCTCAATAATCTGTGCTCCTATGGGACAACCTAGCTCCAAAGTTGTGATCACATAATTTTCTGGCACTGCTTCATCTCGATCACAATCAACTCGTGGCACAACTACATGAAGGGTACGAGAGCCACCCTCATCTGTTGATATCTTCGAAAATTTCCTAGCTTTCTTCTTAGGTGGAGGCGCGTTGATCCTACTCAAAAATTCCTCCATCTCTACCGCTGGATCAACCTCTTCACTGGGGCTCCTTCTCATTCTATCTCTGAGCCAATCAGGTACCACATGCTGTAAATCAAATGGCTACTCCTCTCTAGCTTCTACTTCAAGGACTTGTTCAACTTCAATTTCATTATGGCGAGGCTCATCGGCCTCTAATGGCTGAGTATCTCCTGAAACTACATCATCCTCAAAGGCCGTCTCAAGCTCATGCTGGAATTCAGTATCAGTAGCAGTCTCCTCATCCTCCTCCTGCTGATCATCTCCAGTAGGCGCATTAACACTTTGGCCACCTGATTCTCTTCGTGGTGGCTGATTTTCCTCATGTAACTCCTACCTCTGATTCAATGCATTTCTCTGATCAGCAAATAGAGAAACCTCCTGTATACTTGGAGAACGTGTCTCCAATGGCCTAAGTGACTCAATCACAACTCTCGGAGGTTCGGGCTGAACAAGCTCCGGCCGAACTGGCTCCTTCCTTCGAGATTTTGGACCTCGAGTAATCTGTTTCTTCCTGCTGGTAGTGGGTGTCCTATGATCTCCCATCAAGTTGTAAGTCAAAGGAATTGACCTACTCTTCAATTTGCTCACATGCCTTTCAACCCAGGCTCTGGTGAAAGTCATGACTGAAATACAAAGTGTGTCCAAATCGGCTATCTCTAGCTCCGACCAATTTGGTGGTGGAAGTGGCGTGTCTCTCACTGCCTCATAATCTGGACGGAGAACTTTCATGTCCTCATCCACCTGGTCTGGTACTGGAATGATTTCACACTCCCTGATCATACCCAATGGTAGCCTCGAAAACATTCTTTTTCTAACCTCAGCCTCATCTGATGTACCAGCCCAGTAATCCTCAATATTCGCCTTATGCTTGAACTCTTCTGACAATATCCATCTGATATTGTTGTGTGGGTCATAATGCTGTCTGCTGGTGTGATAGGAAAAATGAAAGAACTAAAGCTCATTTTCAGCTTCTCTGGCTGCCTGAAGTGAAGGACACACCTCGTCTGAATTACCCATGACAATCGGGAAGTCAATTCCTCCCTTCTTCTTTCTTTTTTGAATCTTATCATAGGCAACAAGTTGCCAAGATATCTCTAGCATCAAAATTCTATCGGTTGGGTACTTAGGCAATCTATATGGGTACGAAGAGAAACCTTGCAGCCTGATGTAAGAAAATTTCGGAAACTAAACAAACCAACACCCATACCTTTCAATCAACTCCTGAGCTTCCCTCGAGATCCTATGATGAGTCTGCTGTTGAAGTGATCTCGTTATGTGCATGGTAAAGGCATCATTGACATGCTTGAAATGGGAGGTGCTTGTTAGGTGCAACTGTGGACAAGCCTCATGGATTTTGAACTGATGAGAGCCGCAACCAATTGGCTCCTTGTAAGATATTCCTCTATACTTCGTCATACGAGCCAACATGTAAATGATGTAGGAGCCCATATAGAATGTCTTCGTCCTCCTCAAACTCAGGAGCTGCTCATGCAAGTTGTCACTAATCATCACAGCCCAGTTGATGTGCTATTTTCCTTCCAGCAGGAGATTGATGTAATAGAACATCCATGGCTCGAAAATAAATGCTTGAGGGCAACCTCCAACTCTGCTCAGCATCATGATCAGTTCACAATACTCCTGCTTCAAATCACCTGATATAATTTGCTTCGCCAACTTTGTACGAGAGGGCTTGGGCTTGTTCATCCAGCGAGCGTTGATCATGTCAGCACATCTCTCGAATGTTGAAGCATACATTCGTTCAGCACGCTCTCTCGTTTTGTAAATCATCCTCTCATACGTTGGGATTCCAAAAGCTTCACCGATAGCTGCAGGAGTGAGGTTGGCGAATACTTGAATGTAATGAACTGGACTAATTTTTTTTTTCAAATGCAATTACAATCAACACGCACCCGTTAAGGTGAGCTCTAAACCCAAAACGATGCGGAGAGTAACTCTAACCAAAATGTACACTAGGATCCCGATGTGGGCAAGGTGTGAGCATTGGTCAGAGGATCTAATGCAAATGCAGAGCTAGAAGGGAACCCTAACCAAGAATGCGTCTAGAACAGACGAGCATATGGTCAGAGGATCTAGTGCAAGATGAGCTGAAATAACTCTAACCAAGAATGGCACCGAGTGATGGCAAGCATGTGGTCAGAGGATCCCTACAACTACTTACTATAAGTAAATAGGCAGCAAGCCAACCTCTTCCACTTATTCAGTGGGCAGTACATGTAAAATTCAAAGAGGAGAAGAGAGAATTGCTGACAGTACTACTGTTCAGCTTACAATAAGTTAGAGAGCCTGCTAAGAACACAAGATTAGAAGCTTCAGATGCTGCAATAATTTTAACTAATCTCCAATGCCCCCAATCCCATTAGTATCAACTTCTCACTCCATAATGAACTTTTCCCCAAGTCTGATATGACTGATTTTGACAGAAAATAGCACAGACCAGCAACATAGCAACTTACTAAAATGCTCACAGATCACTCAAATCTCACCCAAATCATATGAAACTAAATGCATTCAACTCCTAATATGATGGCGCCCCCAAAGTGACTGTAATGAGCCTACCCGGTTTGCACGAATTTTTTCTGTGTATTTTTAGTTTATCATATGTCTCATTTGGTTAAACTTGTTTCATTCTGTGGCATGTGTTCAATCCGTGTATATAGGAGTTGTGTCAACAAGTCCCATGTTTCCATAACACATCTTCATTCCAATTGTGACTGTCATACAGTGAAATATGTGAAGCTATGAAGCATGCAGGCCTTTGCAACCCAAACTGGACGATAATAAGGAGCAGTTATACATATAACAGCAGTGTATAAAGCAAAGATACATTCAGAAACAACATGGAAATGTTTGACAACAATCTCAGTATTCTGATCACAACTTTTCACCAGCAATATTACCAGAATGCATACATTAAGACAACCAGCAGCTGAAGTTCTTGCCCTTCCTAAAGTCTCCTTGTCAACTGGCTAATTTTCAGACATTTGTTGTTCAGAAAAAGCAATATAAACACAAATTTCTGATGTATGTATTGATAGAATTTACTCATAAACATTTCCAGAATTTACAGCAGGTCATAGACTCCCTCCGTTTACAAATAAATGTGGACTTACAAACATAGACTCCAGAATATTATGCAAGGATGACAGACCAGATTTCTTCCAACTGAAATATATTTCTGAGTGTTAATAAGGTGAGAATATGTGAGCAGCATTACAAGCAATGGATGTGGTTCAATAATCAGCTGTTACAGAGAGTCCTTTGACAAAATATATATAAAACAACTCCGTAAGTTTGGCAAATGCCTTAAATGGCAGAATAAGAAACGACCCCACCTGGAAAGGCTTGTAGAGACTCAAAACTTGCTTAGAAATTATCGATGGTCACAATAACCTCTATTAAGGTGCTCGAATCTCCCATCTGCTGATTTGTTCCAGCTCCTAACCTCCAAATGCCACCCTTTAAGACCTCCTTCTATGACCATGAACCAGACTAAGAGGTTTGATAGTCGTTTTTGCTTCTACAGTCACGTTTTTCTTCTTATTCGCCCAGATTTCTCAATGCCATGATTTAGAAATGCTTAGAATGCTTGCTTTGACTGCGCCTAAGGTTCTTTCATGGCCAGACACCTTCATTCATAATGTTGAACGCCCAAAATATGATTTCAAGAGGCCCAAAAAGTCCAAAATAAGCCAGACGCGAAAAACCAAAAATAAGATGATTTCTTCTTAGCCAAACCTTCGAATCTCACAGCTAGGGGTGATAGTTTCACACCCGAAACTGGTCTGCTATGGCTTCAAACCCTAGCTGGGTAGCTCGAGCTCATCCCGTGAAAGTTGAAAGTTATGAAATGAGCATTGTCGAATGATCTCCCTATTTCTCCTTTTTGTATTTTCATTCACCAAAATAAAGTGACTATTATAATGTTCACTTTTAAAATATTTCATTAAGTCACCTTTTAAAATAACCCATAAGTGACTTTATAATATTTCATAATATTTTGCCTAAGTCACTTTATCATCATGTTTTATTAATTATTTAATATCACCTTTTAAATCAACTTGATACATAGGCAATAAAAAATAATTAAGTGAACGAACTCTCTTGTTGCACCATTAACTCACGGGATTAGCATTCTGCGAGGCTGCAACGAAAGGGACATTACAGTGACTGAGAAATGTTGGCGTAACAACTAACACCTCTGGAGTAGTAGTTGTTATGAACAGCCTATGTACACTACGCAATGAGTGCTCTTCAAATTATGGAGGGGAAGCTCCCTCATGCTTTGACAAATATACTTGCAAAGGAAAATTAAGCTAAAACTATGTCCTGTCTTTTTGTTTCAGCTGCTAGAGGTACAAGGCTTTCTTGAAAGAACTTTTACGTTGCAGCTGAGTTTTCTCTGGTTTTGCAAATCAACTAAACTACAACTTATATCTATCCAATCTCCTCAGGAAAACAGAGCAAGAGGAAACGGAGCAAGGTTTTGACTAATTGACGATAAACGGGTTTAGATTCTCTACTTGAGGGCAAGGTGGCACAACTATCATCTCAATCTAAACCAGCTTATTAGGCACAAAACAGATTTAAGACTTTACCAAGACAATTTTATGGAACCCTATGTGGCATAACACTCGATCGAAACAGCAAAGTCTTCACAAAACAGCCTTTATCTTTATAATCTCACGAAACCCTATGTGGCATAACCTTCGATTATATTGATAAAGATTCACAAAACAGATTTATCGCTGCAACTTCTCGAAACCCTATGTGGCATAACGATCAATCACAATGGTAAATTAACACAAACAGCCTTATCACTTCAATCTCTTGGAACCCTATGTGGCATAACAATTGATTTCAATGATAAAGATGCTCAAACAGATATATCTAGACTATGGAAAGAATTCAGCATTACAATCTTTCGAAACCCTATGTGGCATAACAATCAATTGCAATAGTGAAGACACATGAACAAATACGAAAAAGAGCAATATTGAGGGAAAGGTAGGCGCAGCATATATTTCTCTCTCAAGCAAAAGTTATTTACAAATGAGCAAAAGCTCTTATTTACATTAAGCATCAAGGTAAAATAGGAACCCTAAAATCACCTTTGTTTCATCTTACGCTCGCGAATTCATGCAAGCTGCTGGCGCGCCAAACCCTAATTAAGTAAACTATACAAAATAACCTGAAACTACCCTCGCCTTTAATCAAACATCTAATCTAAAATGACAATCACAGCATGCACGCCCTCCTGTTGAAAGCAAGTTAACCGGAAGACTATCGCTAACGGTTCCCAAAATAAAACTCCGCGTGAAAGGCGAGTCTCAGAATAGATATGCATGTGATGACAACTTCGAGTTAACTGGAAAGGGTAACACCCAGTTCAACTCGTGTGTGTAATGTCTATCCTGAGAAGTGGGAACTGAAGTTTACTAAGTGTGATCTCGAGCAACCAACCCCTCAATGAGATTGTTAACTGTATCACCATCTGGAGCTACGAGACTCTGACGAAGGATGCTATGTCGATGCAGCATGTCCTCACCAGCTGTGATCTGAGACTGAAGTTCCCTTCTGCTTCTCGTTGCTTCATCAAATAATGCTGACATGACTGTAAGTTGAGTAACCTTACAGCCATCTGTCTCCCCACTAAAAATGATATGAATGAGTGCCTGAAGCTCTGACTGAACATCGGTAAGCTCCACGTAGGCACCACCCTCGATCTAATAACGGCACGGTAAGCGAGACACAAGAGTCCTCACGAACCGGAGTGCACTAGTGACGTGCTCTCTACTCTCAGCCAACTCTGATGCCAAGCTGTCCTCTATTTTTGCTCTGAAAACCAACTGTGTCTTCCAAGAGTAGATAGCCTCTCTGTCTTCTGCATCTGTGACTGTGTCATAAGCCAAACTCAGGTGAGCAATCAAAATTTCATCCCTGGGTTTGTTAATAGCCATATCCCGTTCCTCATCCTGAAGACGGATACGGAGCTCTCGTGCATTGTACCGTAACTGATATAACTCTGTGAGCATGGTACGACCTCTAGCAACGAAATCTTCCTCCCATTCCTCCAAACGCTTGCCATATGCAACTAAGTGATTGAGCTGACTCTGCTCTACTGGTGGCTCAAGCATCGGTGGGAGTGTGTTGATGGCTTCTGGTCTGCGCACAAGGGTAGAAATGTACTGACGAAGCTGTCTGATTTCAGCCTTGAGGGCTGCCTTGTCTTCTCCATCCTTTAGTATTCTGTCCCTGGCACTGTCTGTAGCAACTTGAAGAAGATCAACCTGAGTCTGGCGTGTGCTGCGACCAAGGTTGACTGTGATAACTTCAAAATCTTGAGATTCTAATTCAGCCAAGTTCTTCCCCTGTGGAGGTACGGCGGTCTCAATGACAATCTCCATATCAGTGTTTCTTTCTACGTGAACCATGTTCTTAACCCTCTTATCTGGCGCATCTTGATAAATGTCATCGAAATCAGAATGATTGAGAACATAAGATGGCTGCCTCCTCTTCCTTCCTAGCTGAGTCTCGATCCAAGATGAATCTCTGC
>VDFB02139291.1:0-118555 GCA_007258455.2 Sequoia sempervirens | reverse complement strand
GACCATGAAAATACACTGAAAACCATTTGTTGGTTCCGCCCGTAAAATTACGTGCTTAGTAGAATCTCCGCCACGACGACCAGGAACGTCGGATCGACAAGCTGAATGATGCATCGCGGAGCTAGGCAAGAATACTACTGATGTTGTGAAGATTCTATCTGCAAATATTGCCATCTGAGGGGTCCTTTAAGCCAGCGCCCCTGGCTTGTACTTGCACTGGGCATAAACGGAGAAGCTTAGAAACATGAAAACTCCATTTTAAGCTGATCTTTGGACGACTGTCGCCTGAACTCTGAGAATCGGATGACTGTGCTTGATATCTCGTCGGATAAGCAGACTAATTGTGAACAAATTGACTGCATTCGGCATTGAAACTGACGAGATTTACCCCTGCCTTGAAATGGGCGCCCTCAGGCTAGAGGCGCGCTTTTGCCTGAAAAGAGCAAAATTTCCATCTCCTAAAATTTAGGGATTTTACCTTCTGTCGTGAATAACTGGAGCTGTGAGTCTCGGAACGCCTCGCTGGATAGCTCGACGGATAGCCAGGCTGATTCTGAAGAGATTGACTGGATGCTTGAGCACTTCGGACAAGATCTTGACCTCCAAAAAACTGGGCGCCCCTGAGCTATACTTGCACTTTGAGGCTTTTCCTCTGAAAAATCTCCATGATTTGATCTTTAAAAACTCTGTTTCGATCATAAAAATGACCGTCTGCAATATGAAATGCCGTCGTGAGATGCTCCTCCATCGTGAAAATCTTCATTTTGAGTCTCTGCTTCAGGTTTTGACCAATATAACTGACTTTGACTGACAGACTATTGACAAAAACTCCATGCTTGACATTGCCCAAAACGGTATTTTACAACATTTTAGCAAGGTTTAGACTTTTAAATGCAAAACGCCTTAATGAAGCAAAAAATTTGGTTTGGGTACAACAAGAAACTAACCCAAATAACTCCCATTTATTTTGCACGGAAATCAAAGCAACCTTAGAAAGGTACGGCCCTCAAGGAGGGGCGATTTTGCTCAATAAAATCCAAGACACAAGCATAAAATCTGAAACTTGGCACACTTGGTCGCCCCTAGCAAGAAATCAGATTGGTTAAATACCCAGAACTGCAATATTTTTATTTTCAAAGATATGAGCAAATCTTATAATCAGCTGTGATATTTAGCAACTACAAAAAGAGACAGAAAATGCAAGCTAGAACTTCAAAATGCAAGATACTCAACTGAAATGCAAAACAAACCTATTACAAACTATCCTCTCAACTAGTTGCTATCTTTCAAGCAAGAAGATGAGCCATTGCTAGGAGGTGTGCTTTCCTCGAAGCGAGTGCCTGAAGACAATTCAGCAGCATAACGATGTGGTAGACAAAAGATCCCAAATGAAGATCTGAGGCCTGAATATAAAGACATGAGGAGAGTCTTCTAGAAACTTCAAGAAGGGCACCCAAAATCAAATTTGAATTCAACACTTTTCCCTCCAAAAGGTGGCGTCCTTTTTCTCTTAATATGATATTTCACCTTTTATAAAAAAATCTGTCTTTCCTCAAGAAGGCGTCCACTTTCACTAACCCATAATTTGGCCTTAAAATATGAAATATCTCTTAATGAAGCATTGACCCATAAAGTCCCCTTTTTTAAACAACATAAAGTTATACTGCTAGGCCAAGGGGGGGTTATAACATTAAAATATAACATTATAATGTGAAAAATACTTATCTCTCCATAAAAATTGCACCAAGAGGCCAAAAATCCCAATACCAACTGTACTGGCTGAAGAAGAGAGCCAATCGCATTGCCGCCAACAGGACCACCGCCAGAAATAGAATTTACTAAAAATAGTAAATTCATGAAGTTGCTCGAAACACCAAACCGACTATACCACTGTGAAGCTCTCTGAAAACCCAGAAAGAATCCGCAATCCAATTTCCAAACTTCAAGCATCAACCTCCTCAAAATAGGAAACCCTAATTTCACCATCCGAGTAGCTTACGGGTCTCCGGAATAGGCCAACGGTCAACTGGAAAGATCACATTTGAGAAGGGGACATTACATTGAACATCTGGTGAAACAACAGACATGTGATCAGGCTCATAGCAATTAGCACACTCCATCATCAGCTCTGGACACTGAATAGCTGGCGGGAAACCAGCAACTGCAAATAATCCACTTCGAACAGTGTTGTACGAAGTGATCAAAGGACGGTGATTGCCAACTCCCATTATCCGATTTTTGAAAGCCTCCATGTTGAAAGATCCTAAATTCGTATCAGCCAGCTTGCTCAACTTCAAAGTGAACTTTGACTCTGGCAGGAAAGGCTTGCTCAACTTCTTGATAACAGCCTGCCTGGATGCACCATTGCTATCTCTGCCAGTTGCTCTTATTTCAGCCATCCTGCAAAATAATAAACAGCCATCAGCAATTAACTTAGAAAAATAATAAAATAACATGGGGCTGCCAGTTGACTTTAAGAATTTTGAGAAGTTGCAACATTCTATTTCATCTGCAAACCTCAACTTCTCCTCTAACTTCGAACTTTCAACACTTAGAAAGTTTCCGAGCAAGTGTCATGTCCCCATCCTAGTCAGCACAGCTGGTGACGAGGTTAGCCTATCATTTGATCCTCGTAGGCTGACAGGAATGTTCAGAGGATCCCTTTTGGCAGTTGCTCAGTGTTGGTTAGCTCCAGAATTGCAGTGTGTCAGGATGGGCTTTCGCAGAATCTTCCAGAGAGCTTTTTCAGAGAACTTTCTATTTTTAGAAAGTTAGGTCAGATGGAAGCTGCTATTTCGGGCAGGGCACCTGGTGCAGTGATTTAGCTCAGATTCGACCCGGTTCAGTAATTGTTTGATTTGACGGAGAAATAAGGAGTAATTACTGAGTTATTAAATATTTAATAATTTGACTTTATTATAAAGTCACTTTATTGAAATATTAAAATATTTAATTATTTGGCTAAGTTATAAAGTATTTAATTATACTTTATATTATATTATTAAAATGTGATTTAATGAGTATTTAATGCTCATTAAAAAGGGACGCCAATAATTAAATAAATTCTCCTAAGTCCAAAGTGAAAATTAAATCATTAATTTAAATGATTATTTTTTTAATGGAGAATTAGGTCGAACTTTTCAAAGAAGAATATATTGTTCTTCCCAAGGCAAAATCGAACTATCAAGTTTATTATTCAATTTTGTCTTCTGAGCATCTGAGCTTTGGAGTTTGCAAACCCTAGGGTTTCTGGCAAACATCGTTTCTGGAGAACGTAACCTCTTCAGAGATCAGGCATACTGAGGCTGTGAGATACCAGCTGAAGATTGCACTTGGTGATTTCATCCAGAAGTCACAGATTGAGCTTAATCATTTAATCAGACAGAGATTCATCAGCATTCAGCAGAGATTATTCATCTGGCAGTCAAGGCGCACTTTTCAGAGGACATTCATTTGAGATTGGGCACAATTTCCAAAGGCCGTACATTATTCATTATTGCTGCAGACAGTCCGTACATCTGTACTTTCAGGCCGTACTTGTCAACCTTCTGAGGAAACGCCTTCATTCTCTGTTTTTTGGTGATTCCACATTGGGGCGCTTGGTATTCTGGAACATTTGCATTTGAGATTCAAGCCGGAGGAGATCCTTATTAATTTCTGGCCGTACCATCACCAGCTACAGCAGCCGCCATTAAAATACCAGGTTTTTATTTGAAAATTTCATGTATTGCTTCCTACCTTCAGTTTTGGCGTTGTAAATGCTCTGGGAATTGAATATAATGATGCGCCTTGATTCTTGAGCAAGTTTTGAAACATTTAATGCATTTATATATTTTTTATGAATTTATCAAGCAATTCTAGAAAAATCGCAAATTTTACTTTTTGCCTGTGAAAACCTCAAAAACACAAAAATATCAAAAAAATCGAAAATTGCAAAAACAACACAAAAACAAATCAGCGTTTGATTCAGAGAACCACCAGGGTTCCGACAGCAAGCTTCAGCAACTTCAACTCTTAGCAAATTTCTAAGTTGGCTGCAACAACTTCACACTTTGAGAAAATCGGCCAACTTCACCTTCAACAATTCCTCAGCACTTGGACTTTTAAAAATTTGCACTTCTCAATGTTCAGCTTCAAACAATCTTCTGCAATCTCAACTTCAGAGCTAAAATCGAACTTCTTCAGCTGGTGAAAAGAATGAATAAACTTTCAGCTCATATAGGCAAGTCGAATTCTGAAAGGAAGCCAAGTTTAGCTAATGCATTAAATTTCCACTACTTCACAGTAGGAATTCGAATTTCCCTCCCTCTGGCAATTTCAACACTTGTCATCTGGCGTCTGGAATCTTGACCTTATAGAATTCCTAAAGAATCATCTTGACTGGCGTACTTAGCATTTAAATTCACTTTGAAAATATTTACTTCAAATTCACTCTTTAGGAAATTTAATTTACTAGCTGAAGCTCTGGCATTTAACTTTTTATTCATCCCTGACTCTTGAAAATTCATCTCACGAAGAATTCGATCAAATTCATCTAGGCAATCCATTTCAATTTCATCATCTAAAGCATTTTACCTTCGAAAACACATTTTATTCACTTTGCCTTAGAAAAATTTAAGTTTTCCTTAGGAAAATTTCATAATTCAAGTGTCGATCAAATTCTCCATCTTGAAAGCCTTGGCGAAGTGCAGAAGACCTTAAAATCCACTCCTTGTCGAAGATCTTCAATACCCAGAAGAAAATTCCCTTCAAAACGTGTTGAATTCATGGGTATACAACGAAGGGGTACATTTAATTTTTTGAATTTTGAACCTTAGAAAAATATTTTCAACAAATTTAATCCAGTTCTTCATCCCTGTGAGTATTTTCTTGCTCTGACTTGAAATTTCTAATCAACCCTGTGAAGCTGGCATCCTCTGACTTCTTCTCTGGCAATTTTACTCATGCTTCTGAAAAATTTCACATCCCCATCAGACTTGGGCGTAATTTTCCTAGAGGGTGAAATATTGTGCCTTAGAAAATTTTAAATTAAAATCACTAGCATAGGCACATTTTGAAATTTGGCTTAGAAAATTTTCATTTATCTTCAATCATTTTGCCTGTGGTGAGGAATTTTATCAACATGCCTAACATATTTCCCCATTTAAATTTTATCCCTAGCATGCTCTTTGGGCGCATATAGCACATCTTGGAGGATATTTTATTCCAACGCCTAGCACATTTTTTTCATATTACCTTCACCATGGCACATTCAAAGGAGGGAGAAGAAAGTCAACACAAAAATATTCCCATCTTGCACAACGCCTTAGCAACTTTCATTTGTCTTCATCCTTACTTGAGCGCATTTCACATAGGCAAGAGGATGGGCACATTTGACATAGGGTGAAGGATTTGACCTTTCAACGCCTTTGACTTCCTTCCTTGCATGTACACGTTTTGTCTTCACATGCCTTCATTTGGGCGCATTTCACTTGTGAGGAGGACTTAACTTTAGCGCCATGAATTATTCTACCTTGCATGCACATGGGCGCATTTAACATGGTGAGAGGGATGAACACTTCAACGTCTTTGACCTTTGACTTTCTCAAACATAGGCACATTTCCTACCTTGAGCAGGATGGGCGCATTTGGTATAGGGTGGAGGATTTCACATTGACGCCTTTGACCCCTCTTTGACTTCTCTTTGAGTATGGGCGCATTTTTCATGTAGTGGAGGATGAGTATAGCTTCATGGGCGCATTCAGCATGGGGTGAAGGATGGACGCATATGGAGGGTCAAGGTGGATATTGTTCAAACCTTAGATAATTTCCAACACCTTCATTATCGCTTGAGTCATTTTTTTGGACGCATATGGGGGTACCTGCAGGACGAGACTTATGTCTTAATTTTTTTTTATCTCCTGCTTGTGAAGCATTTGGAGGTACTTGCAGGATATCTTCAACACTCTGAATTTTCATAACCACCACAACAAGGCAAGTTGGGCGCATTTGACATGTCCAGTAGGATATCTTCATGCCTTAGAAAATTTTCTTGCTTTCAAGCTGAGGTGGGCGTATTTCCAAGGTGAAGGTGGACGAATTTCAACACTTAGAAATTTTCATCTGCTTCTGCCTGTTTATCCATGCCCTGCTATTTATAGTAAGTCCTCTGATTTTCATATCTCTGAAGCTCGAATCGATTTGAAATTTTAAGCACAAGATCCTCACGACCTACTTAGCCCGTTCACACTGCCATCTTGAGCTGACCTGCTAAAAATAGCACATTTCTGAAGGTGGTTTACTATTTATAGCAACTGCCTGTTTCTGAGACCTCCACAACTCCGTTTGACTTGAAATTTGAATGAGGTGCTCCTCATCAGATGACCTACTTGTTCACACTGGCTCCTGACACTGGTTTACTATTATTAGCCAGATTTTGGAATGCCTTACTATAAATAGTAAGTGTTCCGATTGCCTTCAAATTTTACCGGTGGATAGCTTGAAAGATGCTGAACGTAGTGGGATACACTGGTTTTCGAAAATTCTGGCATTTTACCCCTCATTTTGGGTCTCGAAGCTGGAAACCCTAATTTGACTTGCATGTATATCAAATGACCTCCGTTTAACCTCGTTTCTATTGCACTTCGCCCTGTTTGTGGTTCTGATGCGCTGGGCAACTGTCGGAATGGACCTGCTAAAAATAGTAAGTCACTGAAAACTGATCATCTTGCCATGCATGTCACATCACTGTGTAGGTCTTGAAAAACCCATAAAGAATCATCAGACATGCAAAGAAAACCCTGACATGCAAACCCTAAAAATAGCCTCCGAAGACGGCTCCTGAAAAAGTTCTGATCCTGGTTTGCATGTTACATCGTTGCCAAGGTCTCGAAAAACCCACAAAGAATATGCAAACATGCAGAGAAAATTTCAACATGCAAACCCTAAAAATAGCCTCAGAAGGCTGAACATGCTAAAAATAGCAAGTTGTCGGTTTCAGCTCAAAATTTGCAGACGAGCAGCTTGATGTGTTCTGGATGCAGCGTGACACTCGAAACTTCAAAAGTGTCAAAAGAACGCCCTGAATTTCACACTTACTAAAAATAGTAAGTTGCCAGATTTCACTGAAATTTAGCTGGAAACTTGCTGGAAGCATGCTAACAGCAATGTTAGTCTCAGATTTCAATTTATTCACTTCATTTGACCTTAGATTGACCAAAGAAATACAAACCCTAATTCTCAGACTTGGCCAAAATTTCACGTTTAAGCTCACAGACGGGCACATCCCCGGAAAGCGGACAGCAGAAAGAGACCGAAAGAGAGAGAGAGAGAGAAAAAACCAAAGCCAAAAGACCAGAATGGAGCAAAAATTAGGGGGTCCCCATTTTGAATGGGGCGATGTGTGAAAAGGTCACAACAATACCTTAACTAACATAGCTCCAATGAGCTTTAGAACAAATAGTAGTAAGACGATCCAAGATCTTCCCTTTCAAATCTTGGTACTTCAATAGCCTGTTGTGGAGGAGAAACATCACTCGGGCACTTTTCCGCCAACCACGGACTTATAACGCAGTCCCCCACACATCTATTATTCAATAGATGGCCCTCCCTTTGACGAAGAGATTGGTAGAGTAACCAATATTGTTGACCAACTTAGCATAGTGGTGTGTCCTACATAACTAGATCCTTGTAATCCCACAATCCCGAACTAGTATGTACTATTGGATCACGGTGAACTAACAGTGTAATCATCGCCCAGTCTAAGAGGATGTAGGTACATTACACTACTTTGGCAAAAGTGTTCCATATAGTATTTCTACTAAGGGTCATCTATCACATACACCATTTAGGGTCGATTTGAATTAGGGCTATCTTACACTACGCATGGGTTATGTCCTTCAATGGATAATCAGTCACCCCAGACTAACCTACAACATACTAACTGCTAGAAATGAATCAGCACAAGTAATTCAGATAATCTCTCTTATACTTGAAATCTTTATCCTAGGAGTAACTCAAGCTTATCTCAGTTAACCTAATAACTTAAACTGATAGAATTTACTTGACTCCTGTCCTCATTTCGGTCCTAATGTATAGTAACTATTATAGCCATATTCTCCTTATATGGAGATCATACAATTAATGCAAAACACAACAAGTATGCATCTTTTATCCTTAAACAATTTACTCCCTATGTGCAAACAAATATGCAGTTCATAAAACAACTCACTTTCAACACACAACAGCAGTACAGTTCAAGAAGCAATTCCCTATCTATACATAGACAGTAAACACAAATTCCAGAAATATTTTAAGATTTACTTTTGAAATTGATAGTAGAAGAATATCTCATGCCTGGTATTTAGCTTTTCTCCAAATGATGACGTCTCAGCCTATTCTCACAACACTTCCAGCAATTGGCAATTCCCTCATAAATTACTACCTTTCTCACTCAGGATTAAGCACTCAGAAATGAATAATCAGACTGGTAATGTGAGATATTCCCTTATTAACCCAAACAAATCTTGCCTAAAATGGAGAAGTTCCAATCAATAATTCTGACTGACTTTGTTCCCAGGTTCTGATTTATAAATGATTAACTAAATTTAATGGTAAATCTTATAGTAGAAGTTTGTTTCAATGATTCATATATGACTATTATATTCTGACAAATATGATGGATGTTCTATGAAACTGCAATCTGTTTGTCTGACTAGAAATATACCCGGAATACACCTACAGCGCCTTTATTATGTGTTGAATTCAATTCATTATTTAGGTGGAATTGATCTCCTTATTTGGTGTTGTGACTTGTGTTGCCTCTCATTTTTTACTTGTTAAAAATTGGGATAACCTATCAAAATTTTGATAGAATTTGAATATTTTCTCTTCTAAGGCACGTTTTACGAGGTGCAAAGCTTAGAAAATTTCAGTTTTGGGTCTATAGTCCTTTTGGCTAACATTTTTCACTCACTCTCGTCCGTTTTCGTGAAATTCTGAGTCATTTTTAGTGTCTTTTTGACCAAATTCGGGTTTTTTAGGCAACTCAGCAGAATAGGGAAATTTAAGCCTAAGAGCAAAATTGCTAAAAAAAAATCCCGAAAAAAATGTCCAAAAAATCCCGAAAATTGCTAAATGTCCAAAAAATCCCGAAATTGCTTAAGAAAAATTGCTAAAACTTCCAAAAGTTCTGAAATTGCTAAATGTCCAAAAAATTCCGAAATTGCAAAAAGAAATTGCTAAAACTTCCAAAAGTTCGATTTTGCTTAAGTTGTCTAAAAATACCTATTTTTATTAAAATGAAATTGTCAAATGAGCTAAAAGGTCCGATTTCTTCTATTTGACAAAATGTAAAATTGCAATGAGTATCTAAAAACCCGAAATGCAAGTAAAAGGCATTTTTGAAGTTTTACAAGTATATTTTTCACTTGCAATGAGCATCAAAAAACCCGAAATGAGTTTTGCAAGTGTTTTTGTGAATTTTGTAGCTTGCTCTTGCTCATATGTACCCCGATTGAAGAGATTTTGGCATGAAGAACACTTGGCAAGGTCTGCAACTTTATTAAATTCCCCATTTTTGCTCTACCATTGCCACGTTTTTGCAGATTTGAGTTTGTTCAAGGCGCTTTTTTATTTTTCTGTTTTTGTTGCTTTAAATCTTTTGTTCTTGGGTTGCCTTTCTATGGAGATTGAGATTGCATATTAAAAATATATGGCTGAAAACGCATTTTTCCACTTCATATGCCCTTCATTCATAAAAACGTTTTTCTCTTTCTTTCATTCGCCTTCCCATTCGCTTTTCATTCATATGCCTCTCATTCTATTTGAAATGTCATTCATTTCATGATAAACACGTCCTTCATTCGCCATATCCATTGAAAACGTCTTGTATTAAAATGCTTTTTTCATTATTGGAAATGCATTTTCTTCATTTTAATAAAAATGATGTTTTTCCTCCATTTCTGCCCTTCATTTCATCCGTCATACATTTTCATTCTCTTTTCGTTCATTCCATTCACATTTCATTCCATCTCATTACCATTTTCTAGAGAAGAACTTCCTAAAGAAATGGTACTACTCCAAGCCTGTGATAAGGTTGAAGTTCGCCAAGGACACAAAGATCATTAAGAATGCAAATTCTCGTTCCAAGTTCGAGATCTCTTCACCAATCCTGAATACTTCAAGTTCTAAAATCCTGAAGCAGCATGAAGATCATCGCAGATGAAGGATGATGTAGTTAGAGTCGTGTCTTGGACACTTAAAATAATTTCAATTATGTATTTTACTTTCGACAAAATATATGTAAAAACAATGTTTTGCAATTGCAAGTGTTCTTTCCTTGCAATTTTGAAAAAATGTAATTACATGTAAAATCTTACAAAACAAATCACAATTTGGATTGTAATTTTGAATAAGTCAATCGCAATTAGTTATCGGTTGAGAGATTTTCTCAAGTTTGTTGAGATCCTCCCACCTTTTTCTCCAGACCTCTCTCCTATAAATACTTGAGAGGGTCTATTGTATTTTTTTTATCTTTTGGCAATGCAACAAAATTCTGCCAATTTGTGTATGCATTCTAAGACTTTGAGTTTAGATGTAAATCAAATTGCAATTAATAAAGAAAACAAATTGCTTCCAAACTTTGTGTTGGTACAGATTGTGATGTGACGACATTATCTGGAATTGATTGTGAGTTTTGTGGTGTTACACAAGAAGGATTCAAGCTCAATTCTGCAGACTTTGAGCTGCTCATTGCGTTTGGAGTTTTAGATTGGTTTTCAGATTTGATACTACAAACTTTGAGTTGTTTGTCATGTTTGAAGCTATTATAGAACGCTCAAACAAAGGGGGTAACTTGCAGACTTTGTGTTGCTTTTATTTTCTATTTTGAGCTGCTACATACTGTACTTGGTTACCATAAAATCATCTAAAAAGGTTGATAGGAGAGTAAATTGTCAAAGACTTTGTGCTTTCAATTTGTTTTCCCGTCCCGGAGGAACAACGGAGAACTTTGTGCCTTTATGGAAACTTTGCTTCTTTATTTGTTTACTTCATAAATCATTTATATTTTCAGCTGTGATTCTTTTCCGAAACAAGAGAAAAGAATAAGTGTCTTTTCTGGAAAAAGAGAAAAAGACAGAGTTTCACCCAAATTTAGAATAGATTTATAATTAGAGTGTATTTCTGAATTGTTAAAATAGACAGAAAAGGGGGAGCCTTCCCTTAAATAGGAGAGTTTATCTCACACACTGTGGTTGAAACCACAATTTTGCATATCCTCAAGGTATACAAAATTTTCAACCAACAACTTGGCATTGAGAATGCTTGATGGCCTTTCTTCTCTTGTTGATGTGGGCACCTTTTGTCCAGTGCGATGGCCTGATCTCTATTTCTCAGTCCTGTGGACGTCTCTTTCCTTTATCGGGTCTAATGTTGCCTTCTTGATATGCATCTGAGTTTCCTTTTTTGTGATCTCTCTCTGGCATGACTTTCTCCTCTATTATTCTCTGATGCCCCCTTCCCTTCATTGCCTCAACTATATCTATGTGCTTCAATAGATGTGTCCTTCCTTCTCCATGCATCCTTCAAGAAGATGCACGTCTATTCATTCGCATCCCTTAGTTACTGTCATTATCGGCTGCATTCAGCAACGATTAGTATTACAAAAATAGTGGATAATCAAATACTTATATATATATAATTGAATACAATTTAAATACATGTATAATAAAATATACTTATTTTCAAATGTTTATGTTGCATACAATTATATTTAAATACTGATATTTATATTCATGGCTATACATATATCTATTGAAAAACGTAATATATTAGAATGTATACATATCTCAATTATTTTTGTAGGATGGGGACATCACAAGTCTCTCCCACTTGATATTGCTTGTCCTCAAGCAATCCTTATGATTCTTTTCTTCCTTCATCTCTTTTACATTTTTTGCCAGTACAGTGGTCTTCATCCTGTATTTCTCTCTTCCAATCAAGCCCAAGAGCATGGAATGAACATCTCGTCATTCGGCCTCTTGGCCCCGGCTAGGTGTTGGCGTACTTGATGTGGATGTAGTTCTCTCTCCCAATCAAGCCCAAGAGCACGGAATGAACACCTAGTCATTCGGCCTCTTGGCCCCAGCTAGGGGTTGGCGTACTTGATGGGAATGTATGTTCCTTTTTCCAATCAAGCCCAAGAGCACGGAATGACATTTAGTCATTCGGCCTCTTGGCGCCAACTAGGGGTTGGCGTACTTGATATGGATGTAGTTCTCTCCCCCAATCAAGCCCAAGAGCACGGAATGAACACCTATTCATTCGGCCTCTTGGCCCCAGCTAGGGGTTGGCGTACTTGATGGGGATGTATTTTCCTTTTCCAATCAAGCCCAAGAGCATGGAATGACATTTGGTCATTCGACCTCTTGGCCCCAACTAGGGGTTGGCGTACTTGATGTGGATGTAGTTCTCCCTCCAATCAAGCCCAAGAGCACAAAGCGACATCTAGTCATTTGGCCTCTTGGCCACAACTAGGGGTTGGCATACTTGATGGAGATGTAGTTCTCCCTCCAATCAAGCCCAAGAGCATAGAGCGACATCTAGTCATTTGGCCTCTTGGCCCCAACTAGGGGTTGGCGTACTTGATGGAGATGTGTTTCCTCCTTCCAATCAAGCGCAAGAGCACGGAGCGACATCTAGTCATTCGGCCTCTTGGCCCCAACTAGGGGTTGGCGTACTTGATCGAGGACCAAAATTTTAACTCACCCAGAATGTCTTTAATCAAATCTCAATATTCATTAAGAATGTCCTTGTTCACAAAGAATGTCTTATTAACTTATTTTGAAGATATTACATCCAAGAGTTTATTTCTTGTTCTAGTCAAGAGCCATCATATTTTGCCCTTCCTAAGTTTTATTCTTAAATGCCTTAATAGTTTCTTCTTTCTCCCATGTAGCATCGTCTTCAGGGAGTCCCTTCCATTTAGTTAGAAACTCGGTGACGACCCTATTCCTTAATCTCCTTTCTCTACTGTCAATGATAAATTTTGGTTCTAAGGTGAGTTGCCCTTCCTCATCTAGTGGAGGTAACTCGGTGCAAGGAAGGACTTGTTGCCCAAGGACCTTTTTAAGCCTGGATACATGGAAGACATTGTGGATCTTGCTATGTTCTAGTAGCTCTAATTCGTAAGTGTAATGACCCCTTTCTAGTCGATGCACTTAACCCCGAATCTTGCATTCAAAGTGTTTTTCAAAGAGACATTAAAACATTAGAGACCAACAAATTTCAGTAATAACGTCTAATTAGATCAAGGATGATTTAGTTATTTGTTCCTCGCCAAAGGATTATTCATTTCTTTCCAATTATTCACTATGAATGATTCCTTTATGAGTACAAACGTCTTCCGAGTTCTCATAGATGGAATTCTATTATACCATTTTAACGTCATGGAGTCATTATTACTTATAAGGCTCAGTAATTGCTGCAAGCATCATTATTGGATAATCGCAAATAATACATCATTTATATACATATATATATATAGATATTGTCTTGTTCATATTGTACGCGCCCACCATCTATGATGTATCTATGAATTTTAATATATGTATATATATATATATCTAACTATACACTTATCAATGGTTAACATGTCATCCCAACTCTCAATATATTTATTTATTCATCCTAATATGTTCCACTATGAATTCGGGTAGATGGTTCCATATTAACCATACGATTACTAATATGATGCACATTTCTTACCTATGATAATGTGGTATGCATATTGGACTAACTATAAACAACAATAATTATCCTATATTAACATTTGCATTATTATCTCTATCAATATTAAATATTAATGTATTTATTAAATGCCAATTATTAATATCTACCTTTAATTAACATAATCTTGATATCATAATCTAGTCCTTTAAGTCACAAATTAATCATATTACCTTATTGAATATTATATATATATATATATATATATATATATATATATACATAACTATTATCAATTAGTTATATTCATATTCTTATTATATTTACTTATTACATATTGATATTATCATAAATTAGAATGTGATTATATACTATTTATATTCTTATTTATATATTGTCTATGCTTATTACATATTTACTTTTTACACTCTATCTATGTTTATTTATATTTATTTCTTACCTTCTTTATCGAACTGCAGACAGACCTTCGATTCCTTTCTTATTTGATCTGCCTTTTTCTTACTTTCCTTCTATAGCAGCCCGTGCCACTTATAAGCCTTTAATCTCTTATTCCTGGTCGATGGATAGCAGTCTTATGTGTTCCTCCAGCGGATGGTCACTTCTATTTGATGTCTCAGCCAGTGAATGTTCTTCCTACAGAATATATTCTTATTCTTATCCCCTCAACTGCGATTCTTATTCTCCTTATATATATGATATAACTTTATTTTGGAAGAGTCATAACCTTCCAATACCACCGCTGACTTTTGGGTGAGTTATGATTTAGTTTTAATTTAAATATATTTCTTACTTTAATCACACCTCTTCATTAGCTGATGCTGCCTTTTATTTCTGAGTTTTGTCTTATTAAAATATATATTATTATTTTATATATTATCTTTATATATATTTTGATATGGTATTTTGTAAATATTTATATTGTTATATATTCCATAATTTTTATTAGTATTTCTTCTTATAATTTCAATATGAACTGGTATATTATATTTTGTATTTTATATTTTGTAATTTGTTTTATTTCATTTATAATTTGTATATTATACTTTGAATATTATATTTTGTGTATTGTATGGTATTGATAATTCTCAGATTTATTATTAATATTATATTTATAATTATAATATTATCAAATTATATTTAAATCGTAATTACTTATGTTTGGATTTTGACAATTATTTGTATGTTATTTATTTATTTGTCTTTAGACGCTTTATACCTTAGTGTTACAATTTTGGGGGGCATGACAGTCCTCCCCGTCCAGGATTGCTTGTCCTCAAGCAATCACGAAAACATCTTCTCACTTCAATAGTTGCAGCTCCTCAACTCCAGAAGCAGTTTGACAAACAAAATTTTAATTAATCTTTTAAGCAGAAGACACCATGGAGTAATCTTGTTTGAAGACACATCAAGCAAAAATACATGTATAGATCAGGATATATGAGGGTTACAAAGTATATCCATAAATACATAAGTCGCATAGTGTGTGTGCACACAAGTCGCAATATATACACATGAATACAAGTAAGAGAGAAAGTATTCACACATGATCACACACAAATCATAATGTAAACCACAAAGTATTCACTTGAAGGCACTTGAATACAAAGGAGGCATGAATCAAACACTAGCATACATATAGGAATTACACCATAGAGCGAGAGACAAGTAGTCATTACATAGAGCATTCAAGTACCCTCAAATATACGCACAAATACACAATAAGAAGCATTCATTTGAATATACGTACAACACGAGCTGATCATACATAGAGAACATAGGCATAAGAATGCTCGAAGATACACTCAACAAATACAACAATACATATAAGGCATGAATTACGAAAACACAAAGTATACAAAGCATAAGGTAAGACATGAATCACACACACGAGTGCACGAAAAGCATGGATTATACGTATGAGTACATGTCAAGCATAAACATTTTGGACAACATTGGAGACGTATAAATCATAATGAGCAAAGATATGTGAGGCATGAAGCATAAAACATAAATACGCACAACTATGAAGCGCAGTTACATGCACGCACAAGACATAGACATATGTAAGGCATAGAGCATATATGGACGGCAAGACGTATACACATACGACATAGAGTGCACACATGAATACATATACAGTCATACACTTATACAAGGCAAGAATCATACATGTGCAACGCATTCGCATAGATCACCATGCTGAATTCACATCAGATCTAGAGAAAATATTTCAGTCATGTAGCAATCAACGACGTACAATAGGTACACATATAATCACGAATGTTGGATACATACCATACATGGAGCAAATTACCATACATGAAACAGTCACAAGGTATGCACATAAGGTACTGTAAACCCCAATCACATCAGAAATGAAGCCAGTACATACGAAGCATGATAAAACATTGAAAGACACGTAAGTCACGTTACGAAGCCTATTCAAGGTATTAAGAGGGCACTCAAGTATGAAGAATCTTGACAAACATAAATCAACCACACATAAAGTTTCCGTGAAATAATCATGCTGAAGGCACATCAAATATATAGAAAACACATTATCACTCACATGATATGATACATACACTTAGGAATTACAAGTAAGGCATGTCAATACACTCAAGATATGCAAATACACTCAAGGAAGTATACATGTTCAATTGGAAGTATACGCTCAAGAAATATAACATACATAACAGAAATATACAAATGTAGAAAACATGCTAAAGCACATTAGGCATACAACAAGCATGCGAGACATGAGGCATACTCATAAGATATGAATTATACCTTGAACATATGTAAGCAGTAAAGCATGAAGTACAGGCCATGAATGGAGCATACACCGTCGTGGAACACAGACTCAAATACATAAGGCATGAAGTATTCATGAAGTATACACTTCAATTCAAAGTCACAAAGTATGCAAATACAAAGACATAGAGTATACACTCGAATACGTGTACAAGTGATAGAGGATACACTCGAAAGAAGTATACTGTCAGACAATTGGGAAGGGGGATTCGGTGCATCCCATACTACACCGTGGACCCGTCCACCATCCCAAGGTCATCAAGTATACACACTAACACGAGTATGAAGCAAACACGCGAATACATGTAATACACAAGTATGCACCACATATGTTACAAAGCATACATATAAGTCATAAAGTAAACTTTGAATACACATAAATTGTCTCAAACCACACGTAGTATTGACTCAAACAACACCTTGTTGAAGTTATTAGTCTCCTCAATCATAGGTATGGTTGAATAGGCTGGCTACAATGGGACGCCCATTGAGGTGTTCCTTCCAAGCCCAAGATCAGCTACGCAGGCCCCCTTGGCCCAATCATGGTAGACCGCAGTCACCCATGTGGGTTGGCTACTTGGAAGGGCCCCTAGCACCTGCAATCCCTTTTGCACCTCCTATTTCCCCATCCCCTACAATGATGGAGATTTTTTCAAGTTGATCCAACCGTGCGATAGTTTGGAGAAAGGATTTCCATAGGAGGCCCGTAGATACTCTCTCTAAGACCAAGAGCTGCTATGCAGGCCCTCTTGGCCCAACAATGGCAGACCGCAGTCATCCATGTGGGTGGCCTACTTAGAGGAGAAATATAGAACCTGCTCAACCTATCGGTTTCATCCCTCAAAGAACTACATGATTGTTTAATGATACAAACAATTGCATCTAATGCTTATCATACAAATAAGTTACCCACAATTACACCATGCTATGGGAATTCATGAATTTATCCAGTTATCAAGAGTTCAATGCAAATAATCTATTTACCATATGCAGCAGTCCCTTATGATATTCAATGTTTATATTTATATATTTATCAGTTATCAAATATTAATAACTACATTAATATCTTTATCAATATCAAATTTTAATATATTTATCAATTACCAATTCTTTGCATTCATAACATATTTAACAAATATTATTTTCTAATGGTATTTATGATTGCTGATTTAAAGCTATGAAAGCACTCACCCAATACTTACCACTTGAATTAGACATTAAAGCAGACAAGTAGCTCAACCGGACAACAAGTAGTTCAAGGAAGAAAGCAACCAGCTCAAGCACACAGGCAAGTAGCTCAAGTAAGCAAATAAGTAGCTCAAGCAAGCAAGCAACTAGCTCAAGCACACATGCAGGTAGCTCAAGCAGGAAAACAAGTAGCTCAAGCACACACGCAAGTAGCTCAAGTAAGCAAATAAGTAGCTCAAGCAAGCAAGCAACTAGCTCAAGCACACAGACAAGTAGCTCAAACAAGCAAACACATAGCTCAAACAGGCAATCAACCAGCTCAAGCAGACAACCAAGTAGCTCAAGCATGCAACTTTTCAGATTTAATGGTAACCTTAGTTCCATATCTTGTTCTAAACAGCATATGTGACCAATCAGCTAACACATAACCACCTATCTTAGATGTAAAGTCTCTTGAGAGACACAAAGAAAAAAAAGGTGGGAGATCTATGACACATATGTCCTGAGGAACTGAAGAATTAGGACAAACATGAAGGGTAAGACTCAAATCTTTGATAACACCCAATGTATTAACAAAAGTACCATCCAATTGAATCACTCCTTTCTCTAAAGGCTGATACTTTAGTCCAAGCTTGTCAGCAATTTGCTTTGGCATTAATGAGCTACTAGCTCCACTATCTACCATACAGTTATGAACTAACTTATCACCTATGATTACAGACACGTAAAATGGAGGTGGTTTGACTTCTTTTCCTGCCCCTTTGCTGGGCGGTTTATCATTTTCTTGAGGATTATTTGTCAACACAGTTCTGACTTGACCTATTGGAGACTCAGATTCATCTGACACTTTAAAATTTGACAAGGTTGAGTGTAACATATCTTTTTAACCTGGGATAGCCAATGAATCCCACATAGACATCGTTACGTTCATCTTTTTCATACTATCAAGAATATTATAGGGTATAGTTGGGTTCACTTTATGATGTACCTTTATGCCAGCATGATCGGCTTGCAAGTGTGGCTGCTCCTTAACTGGGAGTTGCTGATTTCTTTGAAACCCACTAGTCACTTGAGATGTAGATGGTTCTGCAGTTGTTGCTTTTCCTTTATCAGCTGCTTGATCCAACTCAAAAGCTCTTTTCTTCGCCCTTGTGCTAGCTGCAACTGGAGAATTATCTATATTAAGTCCACAGAATTCCTCACCTTTCCAGTTAAGTAAGGTAGTTTCATTGGTAAGCTGGTCTTGGTGTTGCGGAGATGCATCATAAAATTCATTCTGCTGTGAACTCGAGGCATTCTGTACCATAAGTGCCTCATTAATGAGTCCATTTGAGCAAGTGACCTGATTGTGAGGTTGGTTATAAAGGTAGCACCACTCATAATCTGCTGCTAGGTTGTTTTGAATAGGGACAAGATCCTTAACTGCACTAACAGGTGTTGGAGCATAAGCCTGAAAAGGTCTTGTGTTTACACTCTATCTTGGGCCCTGGTAGTTGCCTTGATAAGCCTGTCTATTACCTTGATATTGTTGTTGCTGACCTGAATTCTGTTGTTGATAAGGCCTGTTATATGCTTGTTGCTTTTCCAAGCTCACAAGCTTATTACCAAAAGTCTATAATAGACTTTTGATTTCCTGTAATTCATTTGAAGATCTTGAAACAACAGTTTCTTGTGCTATAGCAGCTGATACTGCTGGAATAGCTGGCAAAGGTGCAAAAGGTGGTATCTGCAAAGGGATATTCGAATGAATATCTAGAAATATAGGCATTGGTGGCCTAGGAGCAAGCTTACCAGCCTATATTAGGCTGTTTTCAGCCTTGATTGCTACTTCAAATGCATCTAGTAGGGAAAAAAACCCCATTGATTGTATCATAATAGCTATATCGCTGTTAAGGGCCTTCAAAAAGTAAAAAAATGCATATTCTGGAGGTCGTCTTACTGTTGCAGGGATTCTATCCCAGGTTCTTTGAAATCTGAAATTAGAATCATTCATTTGCTCCTAAGGAGCCCTCTTAAGCGTAGTTAATTGCACCAACAAAGACAAATTATCAAACCTATCCTGAAACTACCTGTGTAATTTGTCACCCAACTCATCCCAGGTGGCAATTGAACCTACTCCAAGACTCCTGAACCACTGTAATGCTCTTCCTTTGAATGATGTTGCAAGTAGTCTTACAGCTACGTCTTCTTGTGTGATATGGTGCACACCACATAAGGAAGCAACATCTCGTATATGTTCAATCGGGGTAGTCTGATCTTCCCCATTGAAAGTTGGCAAGCTTTTCAAAGCTGCCATTGGAATGTCATTGTGTTGTAACAAATTTAATGGACTACCTCCATTAAATGGCACAAAATGCTGATTTCTGGGAGCAACCATTGGAGGTGGCTGAGGTGGGTTTACTTGCACTCTAGGTGAAACAAAAAACGGGACAGCAATATGAGATCTCACAGATGGAGGAGTAGATTTAGTTCTTTTAGAATAGATAAATGTTGTCCCTTTCCTCTTTGTTACCCTACCTTTTCTTCTGGGTGGTGACAGCTGCAAATATTCAAAAGGAACTAAGTTGCTCCTTGTCTGAACTATTCTCATAAACTATAAAAGCATTGATTTTGAAGTTCTTTCTCTTTATGGAGTCGCCAAGTATGCAAAAAATGACTTTTGTAAAGTCTGAAACTTGCTAGTTGCATCCCAAACCAACTATATAACGTGGAACTGGTCCCACCGGGCATGCCAGAAACTGTTATCCACCGAAATTGCACCCTGTTGAACCTGATGTTCAACACCTCAGTGTAACATGGGAAGACCTCTAAAGCTGTGGGTTACTTGTAGACAGAGGTCAACCTCCGAAGAAGGCCGGCTTCCTTTGGTATCACCTAAACTACTGATTCTGTAAAGGAAAAGGGAGGAGTGCATAAAAATAAAACTAAACCCTATGGTGATACACCGAACTGATAAGAGCAATGGAATACTTTGATTTACACTTGAAAATTGACAATGAACATAAGATTACACATCAAATTTCTGTAGCTTTGCATTAATGTTTCACAAATAGGTTTGATTCACACACTTTTTCAAGAAAGGAAAATATTTTCACAGATTAGAATCTACTTTTGATTATGTGAACAGAGTTTGTGATTTGTATAATGATACTTTTGCAAAGGAAGGCATGAAAACAAAAGATAAAGTTATAAGGGAATAGAAGAAATTCACAAAATAACTTGATCATTAACCTGAAATACTCAACACTTTGCAAGAACAAGATGGTAATTTGAATCATCAACAGTGACCAAGGTAAACTCTGTATATTATGCTCCAAATGAGTTACAAAAGTGTGCTAATCTGAGAAAGGATTGTCAAAGTCAGAAACTTTCAAAAAGCATAAGAAGAGCTCCCTCCTCTTTTCAAAGAGGCAAAAATTGCCATATATACTAAATTCTCAGCCCCTGCCCTAGGGCTTACAAAAATATCAGCCTCCAGAAAGATCCACCCTTCAATCTTTTTAATGAAGTTAATGCTGCATTAAACGTGTAACCCTACTGTCCATGTCGGTGAAGGGTCACTCCAGGAATGGCCTCCTTGATCTTTTGCAACGATCGCATTAACTTCTAGCCCCCGTGTCCACCCTCGAACTTCCATCAGAGCTGCTTCGCATGTTTCTGAGTGCTATCATAAATGTCGATCTACTCTTGCCAGTCGACATCCCAGCTGTCATTGCAGTCTCATCCTTTTTGTTCTTCTCCTGTTCTAGACCCTTCCGCAAGTTGACCCTCCTCGAGAAGCAATATCAAGTTTATCCTGCTTATATCCTTACAGCCGAACACCTCTGTCCACCGAACGATCCATCATTTTTTATCGTAGAGCAAATCCATGTTGCTTACATTCTGTTGATCTTCTTCACAGGGGGAGTCAATCAGTCAAATGGACAATGGTTCACCTTTAGTTCTCTCTGATTGGGCGAACACACTCCACGTAAGATTCCCAGGCGGTCAAAGGTCCTCCAAACAAAATCGCATGTCAGTGAGACACTCATCGTGTCTCCCCGATGCGAGTATGCCTCACAGGACAGTCGGCATAGCTTGGGACTGTCGGCGAGACTTCATATCGAACTATAGGAGCTATACCGATATCACCATTTCATCGCCCAGACATCCACATTCGGCAAGAGTTCTCGATGAAATCTGCAGCAGACCTATCGCTATCGGCAACACAAACATCAGTCGGGAAGACTTCATACTGAAGGCATAAACCTTCGGCGAAACCCCATCGGGTCGGCAGGACATCTCCCCGAGCCTTCCATCTTTCGGCGAGACTCCACCCAGTCGGCGAGACATCTCCCCGAGCTCAAAACATTACACCGACGCTAACTCCCTTCGGCAAGACACCATCGGGTCGGCAAGACCTTTCCCCGAGCGCCAAACATTACACCGAGACCCTTCATTTCGGCGAGACCTCACCCCGTCGGTGAGACATCACAGCGAGAGCACCAACTTTCGCCGAGACCTCCATCTTTCGATGAACTCCGTTTGATCGGCAAGACTTTACAACGAAGCCCCCGATCTTTCGCCGAGACCTCCTTCTTTCGATGAGACTCCTGTTGTCCCTAATTTTTGACTTGCTAAAAATTGGGATAACCTATTAAAATTTTGATAAAATTTGAATATTTTCTCTTCTAAGGCACGTTTTACGAGGTGATAAGGTTAGAAAATTTCAGTTTTGGGTCTATAGTCCTTTTGGCTAACATTTTTCACTCACTCGTCTATTTTCGTGAAATTCTGAGTCATTTTTAGTGTGTTTTTGGTCAATTTCAGGTTTTTGGGGCATCACTGCAAGTAGGGGTTTTGGTTTCTTATTACAAGTAAGTGATAGGAACTTTTTGCTCTTATTACAAGTTACTTTTTGTTTTAATTTCAAGTTGTAGGAACTTTTTATATAACTTACAAGTTGTAGGAACTTTTTGTTCACTTTACAAGTTGCTTTTTAAAAAGTCACTTGCAATGACTTAAAAAAGTTTCGATTTCACTTAAAGTCACTTGCAATGACTTAAAAAAGTTCCGATTTCACTTAAAGTCACTTGCAATGACTTAAAAAAGTTCCGATTTCAGTTAAAGTCACTTCCAATGACTTAAAAAAGTTCCTATTTGAGTTAAAGTGACTTGCAATGAGTTTTAAGAGTTCCTATTTTAACTTAAATCACTTGCACAGTGTATCTAAAAACCCGATTTGCAAGTAAAGGGCATTTTTAAAGTTATTTGTTATTTTTTTTTTTCACTTGCAATGAGCATCAAAAAACCCGAAATTAGTTTTGCAAGTGTTTTTGTGGATTTTTAACTTGCTCTTGCTCATATGCACCCTGATTGGAGAGATTTTTGGCATGAAGAACACTTGACAAGGTCTGCAACTTTATTAAATCCCTCATTTTTGCTCTACCATTGCCACGTTTTTGCAGATTTGAGTTTGCTCAAGGAGCCTAGGGTTTTATTTATTTATTTATTTATCTTTATTTTGGCTTGTAAACTCTTGTTGCAGGTATGTTCTTTGTTTCTTTTTATTTTTCTGTTTTTGTTCCTTTAAATCTTTTGTTCTTGGGTTGCCTTTCTATGGAGATTGAGATTGCATATTATAAAAAAAACGTGTATGGCTGAAAATGCGTTTTCCCACTTCATACGCCCTTCATTCATTTCTCTTTCATACGCCATCATTATTCATTCGCCCTTCATTCATAAAAAACGTTTTTCTCTCTCTTTCATTCACCTTCCCATTCGCTTTTCATTCATTTGCCTTCATTTCATATTCATTTGCCATTACCATTTTTCTTCATCATCATTATCATTTTCTGCAAAAATGATGCCCTTGATTGAAAATCGGGTTTTCATAATCTGATTACAAGTAGGAGATTTTGACCAAGGTTACAAGTTAAAATGAAAACTTGCAATGACCTCTCATTTTTCCTACCTTGCACTTTTTAACTTGCAATATGTCCCAAAAATCCCGATTACACTTTGCAATCGTTATCAGCCTCCAAAACCCGAAATTGGTGCAAAATGCACTCAAAAACACTTGAAAATGAGTCTTTGAAATCCAATCACAAGTGCAAAACTTGTATTTTCCCATACACATATGAAGTTGAATGTTCATTCTCCACAAATGCAAGTCAATGTTCTTGATTTTTTCCACACATGTAATGCTGTTTCCAAAACCCGAAATTGAGCTTCGACCTCACTTTTGCAGCCCCTTTGTCTCATTCTCGTTAGTCCTGCTTGCGCACATGACCTACCAAATCAATAATATAAGGCATGGGCCTTATTTTTCAAACAAATTCCAAGGCTGGAGAATGATACAAAGAAAGAGCAACAACATGACGAAGCTACACAAGGAGTTGAATAAGTGACATGATTGAGCATAGAATGCTTTCAAGACAGAGATGGAAGAATATTTTCCAAACAGCAGCATTAAGACCCACTCAAGGATGATGGTTTGAGTCATGTCTTGGACACGTAGAATAATTTCAATTATGCATTTGTGATTTTGTTTTGACAAATTACATGTAAAGTCAGAAATTGTAATGGCAAGTGGCCATGCTACTCGCATTATTGAAGATTGTAATTACATGTAATCAAATTACAAGTCAAAATAAATTAGGATTGTAATTAGGAATAAGTCAATTGCAAGTAGTTGGTGGTTGAGAGAATTTCTCAAGTTAGTTGGGATCCTCCCACCTTTTTCTCATGACCTCTCTCCTATAAATACTTGAGGGGGTCCTTTGTAATTTTTATCTTTTTGGCAAGCAAGAAAACTCTGCAGAATTTTATACTCATAAAGACTTTGAGCTTTATAGTTATAAGTTGATCTTTTTCAAGTAATATCAAAGAGTTACAGATTTCAGACTTTGTGTTCTTATGTCATTTTGGAGCATTACTTTGTGATTATTTGGAGATTGTGGAAGATTGCTAGGGAGAGCTTCAATTGAAATATTTTCGGACTTTGTGCTGTAAATGTTGAAGATTGAATTCATAATTTAGAAGTTAAGAAGAATTGTAAGTCTTTGTGCTCGTAATGATTCCCATTCATAGTAGTTAATAGATACATCATATTTGCAGACTTTGTGCTGTCTTATGCTGTATATTATCATTAGAATTATCTTTCAAAAGGGTAGATAGGATTGCAGATTTTAAAGACTTTGCGCTTGAGATTGCTTTCCCGTCCCGAAGGAAGTGACGGAAGTCTTTGAGCTTTCAGGAAACTTCATTTCCTTTCTACTGATTTTATTGCAAGCTGCTGTTATAGTTTATTTAAAAGTTCATATTACTTTTCTGTGAAGAGAGAAGAGTTAATCTCTCCTGAAACAAGAGGAAAGATTATCATTCCACCCATATTTGTTTTTAGTTATTTAGATAGGGGGAGCCTTCCTTTAAATAGGAGAGTTTAACTCACACACTGTGTTGAAATCACCATTTTGCCAAACCTCCTAAGTTTACAAAATATTCAACCAACAACTCCGTGCCGAAGGCAATCCCCTCTCTCCCCGATGACGGCCTTGTGAACAACTGTCGAGGAGACTTTCATCTGTCGGCAGGACATCATAGCGGGCTCCATTAGTCACACCGAAGGTTTGAAACCATCGGCGAGACCATCGCTTGTCGGTAAGACATTACACCGACCGCCAAACATTACACCGAGACCCTTCGTTTCGGCAAGACACCATCGGGTCGGCAAGACCTTTCCCCGAGCACCAAACATTACACCGAAACCCTTCGTTTCGGCGGGACTTCTCCCCAAGCGCAGATTCCTGCTTGATTGAGCCCGTAGGTGAAAATCGAGCAACAGTTATATATTTGATAATTTTTATTTTTATTTCTTCTTATAATTTCAATATGAACTGGTATATTATATATTGTATTTTATATTTTGTAATTTGTATATTAACATGCCTTGTATTTCCTAAGTGTATGTATCATATCTTGCGAAGTGATTATGTCTTTGCTATATATTTGATGTGCTTTCAGCATGATTATTTCATGAAAGCTTTATATGTGGAAATCTCACCAAGAAGGGTGCTTTAGATGGACCAATGAGGCTCAACGAGCCTTTGACAAACTTAAGGAGGCCATGAGTACTTGTCCAATTCTTGCATTGTTGGATTTATCCTAGCCCTTTGTGCTAGAATGTGATGCCTCGAGAGAGGGAATTGGTGCAATGTTGATGTAGAATAGGCATCCCATTGCCTATGAGAGATAGAAGCTCAAAGATGCTGAGAGATTGTATTATATTTATGACAAGGAAATGCTCGCCATCATGCATGCGTTGGCGAAGTTCAGGCATAATTTGGTTGGTGGGCGATTTGTAGTCAAGACTAATCATAATAGTTTTAAGTACTTCCTGGAGTAGGACTTAAATGAACACCAACAAAAATGGGTCAGTAAGATTCAGGCATATGACTTTGAAAAGCTCATCTCCTGGTATGTGGTAGGACTTAAATGAACACCAACAAAAATGGGTCAATAAGATTCAGGAGTATGTGAAGGGGAAAAACATAGTTGTCGATGCTCTATCCAAGAAACCCGCAATATGTTCCTTGTCTGAGATTTCAACAAATTGGAAAGCTCATCTCCTGGTTGAGTACTCCAAGAATGCATTTGCCTATGAGCTGACGAACAACAAAATTTAGGATGATAGGTACAAAGTCATGGATGATATCATCTACTACAAAGACAGGATATATTTGCTCCCAAAATCTAAGTTGAAGGAGCAAATTCTAAGAGTTGTTCATGACACACCTTTAGCAGGACACGTAGGTTTCTTCAAAACCTACAAGCAAATAAGGGAGAGGTTCTCTTGGAAGGGCCTCAAAGTTGATGTTTTTAGCCAGGTTAGAGAGTGCACAACTTGTCAACAGAAAAAATCTGAGCACACCTTCCTTGCTGGAATATTGCAGCCCTATTCCAGTGTAGAAGTGAGACAGCATATCAATGGATTTCATCCTGGTCTTCCGAAGGTATAGGGTAGAGATTGTATTTTCGTAGTGGTTGATAGGTTAACTACATTTGCACACTTCATGGCTATTTCACCAGAGTACAAAGCACCCCAGGTAGCAGACTTATTCTTTAGAGAGGTATTCAAGTTACATGGATTACCGAAGAATATTGTTAGCGATAGGGACAATCGTTTCCTCAGTGTTTTTTGGCAAGAGTTATTCAAATTGTCGGGTATAAAGTTGACCCCAAGCAATAGCGATCACTCTCAAATAGATGGGTAGACAAAGATAGTGAACAAGTGGATTGAAGGTTATCTACGCAACTATGTTGCAGGGCAGTAGAGGGCCTGGGTTAGATGGTTACAAAATAGCTCTCGAAATGTGAAGATTTACAAAGTCAGAACCTCAAGAAAGATGTAAAATAACATACTCAAACAACATACAAGATTATGATACAATGGTTTTACAAATTAAGTTGTTTAGATCATAGTTTGAAAACTTGGAATCGGCAGCCCAAAATTTTGACTCGAACTTGAGACTCAGCATGGACTCAGTAAAAAACTCAGCATGGACTTGTTGTGACCTTTTTCACACATCGCCCCATTTAAGATGGGGACCCCTAATTTTTGCTCCATTCTGGTCATTTTGGCTTTGGTTTTTGGTCTCTCTCTCTCGCTCTGTCTCTTTTCTGATGTCCGCCTTTCGGGGGGTTGCGCCCGTCAGTGAGCTTTAACATGAAAACTAGCCGAGTCTGAAAATTAGGGTTTGAGTCTTCCTGGTCAGTTTGAGGTCGAGTAAAGTGAATAAATTGAAAATTGAACTTAACGTTGTTGTCAGTGTGCATCCAGCGGGCTCTCAGCAGATTTTCATCGAATTCCGAGGTACTTACTATTTTTAGTAAGTATGAAATCCAGAGCAATTTGTCAGCATTTTCAAGTTTCCGACAGTTACACGGCATTCAGAGCATATCAAGCTGCTCATGTGCAAAATTTGAGCGAAATCAGACAACTTACTATTTTTAGCAGTCTGGCTTCCGGCACTAATTTCAGGGTGTAGATGCAGATTTCTTCTTTGCATGTCTGCGTATTCCTTCTGGGTTTTTCAAGACCTTCGCGATGATATAACATGCAAGACGGGATGACCACTTTCAGGATTGAGCCTTCCGAGGCTATTTTTAGGGTTTGCATGTCGAAGTTTCTTTTGCATGTCAGGTGATTCCTGATGGGTTTTTCGAGAGCTTCGCGATGGTGTGACATGCAAATGAAGATTCTCACTCAGTAAGGAACTTGCTATTTTTAGCAGGTGTGTCCCGGCAGCCGCCTCCCAGCAGTTCAGATTCACAAGCTGATCGCAATGTCGCAGAAACGAAGGCAAACAGAGTTCATTTGGTATGCGTGCAAAGCGAATTAGGATTTCCAACTTCGGAGCCTAAAAATAGGCATAAAAAGTCAAAATTTTCGAAAACCGGTGTAAACCACCGCGATCAGCGTCCTTCAGGCTATCTGCTGGTGAAGTTTCAAGTCAAACAGAGCACTTACTATTTATAGTAAGTCAGATTGGAAACAGGCTAAAAATAGTAAATCGGTTGCATGCGCTGATGTCGACAGATAGGTCACGTGGTGAGGAGCGCCTCATTCAAATTTCAACTCGATCGGAGCATGGGAGCTATCAGAAACATGAGCTTACTATTTATAGTAAACCACCTTCAGAAACAGGCTAAAAATAGCAAGTCAGCTAAAAATGGCAGTGTAGACAGGACAATGAAGCTATGAGGATGCTACGTTCAAAATTTCAAGTCATTCCGAGCTTCAGAAGTGCAAAATTGAGAGGACTTACTATAAATAGCATGCACGTAAGCTGGCGAAAGATGATGAAAATTTGTCTAAGTCTGGAACTTCATCCAGCAGGCATAAGGAAATGCGCCCAGCTAGTAAGGAGGCATAAAAAAAAATTTAAGTATGAGTTTATCCTCCTGCCACCCCAAAATGCGCCCAAGCTGGTGAGGTGGAAGCATAAAAAATTTTCTAAGGCAAAATTTCATCCGCCTCCTATGGCAAAATGCGCCCAGCTCAAGGCCTCATGTTGGAAAAATTTCTAAGTATAAGACTCATCCTCCTCCACTAGTAAAATGCGCCCAAGGCACAGTGAGTCAAAGAAAGTCAACAAATGTCATCCTCCACACATGCTAAAATGCGCCCTCAAGGAAAGCTGGAGCTCAAATTTTTTTTTCTAAGTGAGAAGTTTATCCTCCTCCTATGGTGAAATGCGCCCAAGTCACAAGCTGGTCAAAGAAGTCAACGATTCTTATCCTCCTCAAGGGCCAAAATGCGCCCAAATGCATGCAAGTGAAGACAAAAAAAAAATGGAAGCCGAAGAGTCACATGCCAAGGCGTTGGGGTTTCATTCTTCTCTCTCACACATGCGCCCATGCAAAGTCAAAGGAGTCAACAAGGTTTATCCTTCCCCCATGGCAAAATGCGCCCAAATGGGGCCACATGAGGACAAAAGTTGGAAGTTGAGGAGTCACTTGAGAAAAACGTTGGAACTTTCATCCTCCACCCCATGCAATATGCGCCCATCCTCTTCAACATAAGAAATGCGCCCATGTTTAGCAAGAAAGTCAAAGAGTCAAAGGAACTTTCATCCTCCTACATGCCTAGAATGCGCCCATCCTCTTCTGAGTGTTGAATGCGCTAAGTAAAGAGTAAGTGTGGTGGTGAAATAAAAAGTGCTAGGCGTTGAAGGTGATGAGTGGTAAGGTGTTAGAAAAATTTTCTGAAGCATGTGAAGTATGAAATAAAGTGCTAGGTGTGGTAATATTATTCTCCAAATGCTATGCGCCAAGGGTGGCAAAGTGAAATAAAGTATAAGAAGAGTGATAAAATTTCCTCTAAGGCATTGGAGCTCCAAAAATATTTTTCAAGTGTGAAGTGAAATACGAAGTGGTGGCTAGAAAATAAAATGTGCCGGGCACCTCTATGAGAAAAAAAATTTCTAAGTGAAGTTGATATTTTCACAGGCAAAATTGGTCGAGTTGGATATAAAATTTTCTAAGGCAAAATTTTCGAAGTGATTCAAAAATTTCTAAGGCACAAAATATTTTCTCCCTTAGAAAAATGCTTAAGTCTGGAGAGGTGATGGAATTTTTCTTGAAGCACAGATGGGTCGCCTGAGGTAAAGTCAGTGAATGCCAGCTCCACAAGATTGATAAAAATTTTCCAAGTCAGAGCAAAATTCTCAGGGAAGATCGAAGAACGGATTTAAATTTCACAGGGAAATATTTTCTAAGGTTCAAAATCCAAGAAAATTAAATGAACCCGTTCGTTGGGCACCCATGAATTCGATGCGTTCTGGAGAAAATTTTCTTCTGGGTATCGAAGATTATCGATGAGGAGTTGATTTTAAGGTCTTCCACAGCTTGTCGAGAATTTTGGGATGAAGATTTTAAGTGGGCACCAGGTTGATGTATTTCCTAAGGGAAACTTGAAAATTTTCTAAGGCAAGTGTGAAGGAAATGTGTTTTCAAGGTGAAATCCTCCAGGACGATGAATTTGAAAGGAACGCCTAGGAGAAATGTTGAGGCCGACACGATGACTTGAAGTGGAAGCCACGATGAAGATGAGTTTCAATCTCGAAGGAGGAAAATTTGCAAGAAAATGGCTAAGTGTTAAGACTTAGTGTAACTCAAAGTGACGAAGATGAAGACCCCCAAGTGGAAGAAATCAAAGAACAACGCCAAGAAAGAAGATCGAGAACAGTGTGAACGCGTCTACAAATGGAATCTTCTAGAAGGATGATGGTGGACATTATGGCGCATTTATTACCCCACTCTCCTCGTGGTGGTTTTTAGGGCAATATTATTTAGGGCTGAGGTGGCACGATTCGCCACTCTATTGATTGTAACCCTAGCCGTCTTTTGGGACTTGGCTAGCTATATAAAGGGGGAGTCCCCCTCATTTGTAATTCATTAGATTAGACATTGGAATAGTAGACAGTAGACATTGAGAGAGCATTAGCATTAGAGCTAGATAGTGTAGCATTGTAGAGCATTTTTGCATAATTTGGAGAAGAAAGAAAGTTTTCCCTTTGAAAACTTTTGAGGAGATTGTGTGTAACACATTTTATGATAATAGATCTTTTCATTGATGATGGAATTCGTCTTGTCATGAAATGCTAGCAAGGTTTCTTCTTCCTTTAGTATCCAAGTAGCTTAAATTCATGCAAGTAGCTTACTTTGGTGTGTGGTGTTTTATTGAGATAGCTTCGCTTTATTCCATACCACTAGCGGCTTGTTGATGATAAGTTCGCCTTGTGTGGTCACTGGAGATTATTTTGTGTTTAACTTCGGTTGTGGTTTACATACTTATATGCGTCGTTCGATGGTGTATGTATGTTAAATTATAACGAACATCTTTTTGTTTCCCTTGAAGATTGCACCGATTTCTTGGGGCTGTCCGGCCGGAGGCTAGGTGAAATCGGTTGAAGTCTATTGAAGCGAAGCTCCACATATCCTGCATTTAGAATAGAACATAAACTTCTTAGGCCCTACACCTTTTAAATTCAGTTCATTTCCGGTTTAGAATTAGGAAACTTGCGCTCACACACCCAAATCATTTGAATCACCCCCTTAGTCTCTTGTTTGTTGTTAGTCGTCGAACAATTGTGTAAGTCCCCTTGACATACCAGCAATATCACATCGAGCCAAACTGAGCCTATTCGCACTCAAGGAACCTTGGAGTTGAAAGCATGATCTTACTCGCAATCTTAGCATGTTGAATACTTTGTTCAAGAGAGGATAGAGCGTCCGTTGGGAGACTTTATTCTGTGTTGGTGCGGTCTCAAAAACCACGTCAACAGGACTTGGCAAAAAAAACCTCATAATTACACCAAAAAAGAAATCAATGCATTTAGAGAAAATAAAATTCTTCAATTTGTCGTAATTCAAACATTACACATGTCATATGATCCTCAAGCTCTCAAAATTTGAAATTTCAATCACTATGTCTATTATACTTAGGCACTAGAAGAGTTTGAGCTCAGGACTCATGAGTCCATGCCTAAGATTTAAGAGTCTTGGAGTAGGACCCTGCCGAGTACTCTCCAAGACTAAGCCAAACTCAGTGCAAGAGTTTGTTTGACTCGGCCCAGCCAGCTCAAAGAGTCAAGAGTTTGGTGACTCTTGCAGAATACTTGCTAAGTCTTCAAACTATGGTTTAGATGTTCCAAAAACCAATGTTACCTACATATTATAGAACAAGAAAAATGTTTTTGATTTCTACTAGAATCAACACATCTCAATAGCAGATTCTAAGATCTCCCTCACAACTGACAAAATACGTAGGCACCATTGTTTATATTCATGGGAGAGGATCCAAATGAAGCATGCTCTATTTAGAAAACTATAGGGGGCTTGAGAACAAAGTTTGTGGTAATTGGAGTCTAGTCTAGATTCAAGTATTCATTAACCTAGACTACAAATATCTATATAAATTGAATATTGTCATTGAAGTGTTCCTCTTAATTATGTCTTCAACATATTATGTTTACAATTTCAAAAAAACCAATCATAAAAAATATTACAATGATTATTTAATGGGTTAACAAAACTAGTAAGATGAAAAGTATCTGAAAAATGTAAGAAAATGAAATTCAACATCCAGCTGTTTAGAATCACAATACATTGAATATTTTCTTAAATAAAGAACTTCTCATACTGGAGGTAAACTTTTTCTTTTAATAATAAAATAATTGGAAAATTTTGTACCTAGAATTTTATGGAAGACATCTCCAAGAAGAAAATCTAGTTCTTTTGTCTTTATTGTACGATAGTAGAACTCATTTTGGTGATCCTCTCCACCTGCAAACTGAAATTTATTATAAGACAATTAGAATACCCATGCTCACCATTTACCTAGGGACCATTTGAAGTGCACCAATGTTTCATCTCTACCAGCAATTGCGAACTATCTCTATAAATTAAAAACAAATCTTGCAGATGCTTTATTATTTTGTGCACTTGGTTTGAGGAAGCCTTTGATTGACTTACAATAAACTCAAAATCTTGAAGGTTTTCTAACTCTCTATCACTGAGTTTTAATCCAAAAAAGCGCATGAGATAACCTGCAAGCAAGAAAACACAACATATTAGGAAACCAATTAATGTCCTAGCATACCATATAACAAAGATATATTTCTACGACAATATTCATTGAAAACAATCTAAATTTTGGAACTCAAAGATTGGTTGATATGTATTGTCAACTACCTCTATTGTGCCTACATATGCACATGGAAAGATTTTTTTTAATGAAAATTGTTAGAATACAATCCATATTGCTCAAAAACTATGTGGAAACTGGTGGTTTGTAGTTAGTGTACAATGTCTATTATTATGCTTCGATAATATTGGTTATCCGACTATGTATTAATTATTTGTATTTATTGGTTGTCGGCTTCAAGTAGTCATAACCATCGGTTGGTTGATGACTGTGCTCTTCTTGGCAACAATTGGGTCCTTTAAATACGTTGCATATTGTTAACCAGAGTATGATGATCTAGTCGCATCGACTTTGATCCTTGGTTGACCATCTCTAGTCTTCTTCTGTAATAATTTCATGTGCGAAAAAGATATTTTTTATGCATGTATCTGGTATGCATTTTCATCTCTATTATTAATTCATGTATGTATTTTATCAGACAGAGAGAAAACATTTGGCGTCATTGCCTTAAGGAAATCAAGTCAAATTTGAGAGATTCATTCTCTTAGACCCCAATAAAGGTGGTAAGAACCACAATGTGGTCAAGACCAAGAGATCAAACGATCTTTACGGATCATCAAACAAAGAGAACAAAGGAGACAATTGAGGGGTGAAGTTGAAGAAAGTGAAGGGTTTCTAAAGGAAACCCCAAGTCTACCCAAGAGCAGAAGCCGAAGCATAAGTAGAAGTTGTAGTCGGGAGAGAAAAAGAACTTTCATAACAAGAGAACGCATGGAGGATTGGGAAGAAATACAACACCTACAGCTCCCCAACGAAGCGTACACCGACCTCGCCAACCAAAACGAAGAGTCGTTTGTACCATCAATGCCAGCTGAAAGGGAAAGCGAAGGAGAACCCACCAACTTCACCATTGGCGAACTGTCTAGACCATCACCACCGAACGAAGGGGAAAGTGAAGAAGAACCCACCAACCTCAACATCAACAAACTATGTAGACTATCACCATTGGACAAAGGAGAAAGCAAAGGAGAACCCACCAATCTTACCATCGGCGAACCGTCTGAACCATCACCATCTCACGAAGGAGGTTCATCATTGGGCGAAAGGGAACACAAGGAAGAACCTGCCAACCTGACCATCAAAGAACAGTTCTTACCAATAAAACCGACTAAAGGGGAAGGCTAAAGAGAACCTACTAACAGTTTGACAAAGACATACGCCAAATTGAATACTTGCTACTAACGAAAGAATCAAACATTGGAAGATCTGAGTCGATAATGCCAGGACAAAGGGAGCATCGAAAGGACCCTGAAACGCAACCTAAGGGTGACGAACACTAAAGACAGATAAGTGAAAGATTGTGATGTATCCAAGAGTGAAGGGAAAACACCAAAATCTATGAATCAAAACTCTACAAATAGGTTATCATCACAAAGTGTGAAACAGGGAGGCAAGATGGTGACTCCCTAAACAAGTCTGAATGTAGAGCAGCAAAAACTTCCAAAGTTCATTAGAAATGGTTCAAAGGACCCTATAAGGTATTGTAGAACATGTGAGACAATCTAGGTAGCAAATGGTCAAGATGACAGAGCATATTGGCTAAAAGAATTTCTAGCAACTCTCATAGGGACAGCCATAGACTAGTACATAGAATTGGAATTAGCTCATAAGAATACATCGGATGCATTAAAAGTGTCATGTCCCCGTAATTTGTGCCTTCTAGTCAACAAAAACATAATCCCAAAATTATTAATTTAATTGACATTATAATTATAATTGTTAAAAGAAACAATATTATAATTATATAATTATCAATATACTAATAATATCATTATCATGGATATTAGATACAATATTATTGTAACCATTCTAAATATTGAACTAATAATAATATTACAATTATTATGGTATTATGAAGAATAAAAATCTATATATATATATCATAAAATAATCTTGTAATTATTAATACAAAATAAATGTAAGGTATATAAAGAATAACTAATATTGAATAAATAAATGAATAATATTTAATATCTATTTATATTAGCCAGTGATTAATATTGTTAGCAAAAGACGCTTCTCTTCGAAAGTTGTCTCTCCTTATTGGAGTTTAGGTAAATGGATTTAAAAGGAGGAAAGTCGAGAGGCTAAGAGGGTATGGGAACATTAAAATATAAAGGCGTAAACGTTGTAAATAGCCATAGGAGAATCGTAGGCCGCTGGAAGATTCGTGACTAGCACAACCACTACAGGTGATACCGGCTAGACCAAGAAGGAAAAGAATACAGGATTATTTTCCTGACAAAGGGCATCAAATGAAAGAAATGGAGGATATCGGTTTCTCCAAATAACGAGTCACTTCCTCGTCCACAGCCAACTATCGAAGGCTTAATTAACAAACCCTACATCTGATATAGATTAAGAGCATGACAACATTCTGAACCCGAATCTTATTCATGGATAGTTCCCAGAATTATCGCCCATAGTATATGGAAGAAACTCTAGAAAGTACTCCAACTCCACCGCTGTCAGGGGCAACTCATGATCACGTCTCCCACATAGCAAACCATGCTTTGATGATGTCGAAGCTAACATAGAATCTCTAGGGTCAACTCGCTCAGTGACAACGTTAGTCTCGGGAAAACAGTACACAAGCTTGTAAAATCTGGCCATAGTCGACACAAGAAGTTAGAGAAATGGTGAAGCAATGAGCATAGAGCTTATCGTATGCAAAAGGAACCTTCTTTAATCATCGGCGGGGAAATGAGAGAGAAAGAGCATTTGCAGTCTGACTAGGGCAGAAGTAATTATGGGATCTTATAGGTGATAATGACTATTATGATAACTAGGTGTAATAAGACACCATCTTGAGATCTTGATAGGTGTCTAATAGCTACCTAATGGTCTTATGTAACTCTATAGAAGAATCACCATAAGAGTGATAGGGAGGAAACAAATAGTCTTTGTCAAGGAGCAAATAATTATATCATTTTCGATCTTATTAGATAATTGGAAATTTACTAATCTCTAATGGTCCTAATGTCCCTTTGATAAACACTTTGAATGCAAGCTTCAGGTTTAAGTGCTTCCACCAGAAAGGGGTCATTACAAGTGGTATCAGAGCAACTTTCCTGCCATCCTGTGAAAATGGTGTATGCAAACTTACCAAGACAAAGGTATATTCTATAAACATAAAGAAACAATCTGACTCATGCAAATCAGGTATGGTTGTGACCATTGAATATAATTTCTCTTATAGTAAGATATATGCAAATTATGAGATTTGAATAAGAACAATGATATTGTTTTGGCAATAAATAAATAAATAGGGAGATTAAATTGGTGATGAATAGGCATATCTAAATATCATTGATAAATATACCTAAATATATAATGATTGATGAGTATATAATAGGCGATTAATAAATACAATCTATGCATAATAATATTTATCTAATTGATGTAATTTATTATAGTCATTTTGGGAATGCATTGCTAATATGTTATTTTGAATTGGACAACTAATGGTGTTATGATAATCTACCATTCTATTTCAACATAGCATAAGAAGGCGGCATCGTTGGATGGGGGTTTCTGCAGATCAAAGTGGTAAGTTTTAGGTGCGTATTTTCATAGCCCTAAATCAGCAATACCTTTATATAGTTGGAAAACAATATTTGTTAAACGTGTTATAAATGATTGATAAAGGATTGGTGATTAATAGATTTAAGGGCTAATGTTTATGATAAATAGATTATTAATATTTTAATGAATTCATGAATTCTCATAGCATGTTGTAATTGTGTCTTGTAATAAGGTAAGATGCAATTGTTTGTATCAACAATCATGTAGTTGGTTGGGGATGGAACCGATAGATTGAGCAGATACTAGAGTCCCTTCATGGTAGACCACCCTCATTGGATGACTGCAGGTCTACCAACGAGGGTCGAGGGGGTCATTTCCACGAGTGTTGGTTGGCCGCTCTCGGGCTAAGAAGAGAGTGCTCTAAGGGCCTCCTAGGGGAATCCTTCCTCCAAACTATCGCATGGATTGTGTGTCTACCCATCACCAAATTATCATTTTGTTTCAATCCAATCATATGGGAGGAGGATTGTACGCCCATGAAGGAGTGCAGGTACTAGGATCTCTTCGAGGTAGGCCACCCTCTTGGATGACTGCGGGTCTACCTAGGAGGGCCGAGGGAGTCAATACAACAAGTGTTTATTGACTACCTTCGAGCTGAGAAGAGAGGCGCTAAGGGCATCCTTGTGCGTGGTCCACTCTTACCTCTTTTGAATTGGATGAGCGAAGATAACTTGGGGTGTTTTAATATCTATTTAGTTTGCTTAGAAATTTACAAATTGAATGCTTCGTAACATACGTTCATGTGAATGCTTGTGCATTATATGTATTCGCGTGTCTGCTTCATGTTTATGTGTATACTCCATGACCTTGGGAAGGAGGATGGGTCCACGGTGTAGTATGGGATACACCAAATCCACCTTCTCGATTGTCTGACAGCATACTTCATTCAAGTGTATTTGTAATTGATTGTACACCCTATAACCGTGATTGAATTTGTATTTGAGTGTATACTTTATGAACTATGGTTGAATTTGCAATTGGGTGTATACTCTATGACTGCATTTGTATTTGAGTGTATATTCTATGACTGAGTTGACTTATGACTATATTTGAGTGTATATGATCTTGTGTTCATAGTTGAGTGCATATTTACAATGTATTTGTATGCGAGTGTATACTCTCCACCTTTGTATACTCTGTGACTTTGAATTCAAGTGTTCCCTTCATGACGATGTATTTGGGTGTTTTTGTTTCTTGGTTAGCATCTTGTTTACTTCATGACGATGCATTCAAGTGTGTCCTCTATGACCTTGTATTTGTTGTGACTTGTCTTCAAGTATGACTTACATGTATTCATGCATATGCTTTGTGACTTCATGCACTCGTGCATATAATTCATGATATTATGATGTTTTTGTTTCATGGTATATATGGACATGCTTAGTATCTTACTTGTCCACTTCATGACTGATGTACTTTTATACATGACTACTCCATTCTTAAGTATATGTTGTTTGTATTTTTTGAGTGTATCTGCAAGCATTCTACTATGTATGATCATTTCATTATTCTTCATGTTGTGTATTTATGTGTATGCTTGAGTGTCCCTAATTATCTTCTGAAATCCAAGCCCCATGATTACACTTCATGCATCTCAGGTGTATTTTTATCAAGTACTTTATTTCCATGCATAGAAGTAAATTTGAGTATACTTGAACGCTCTATATATATTCATGTTTTAAGTAATTCCTCTATGTATGAGTATGTTTGGATTGAATACATCGCCTGGGTTTATGTGCTCTACGTATGTACTACAAGCTCTTATTCAAGTGTATTCAAATATATAGTTGTGGCTTATGTCTGTTTAATTGTATTCAAGAGTGTACCATGTGACTTATGTATATTCAAATGTATACCTAGAAATTGTGTATTCAAGTGCATGCTTTATGGCTTATGTGTATATTCAAGTGTATTTCTTTTCCTAAAGTATAATTACATGATTTACATACTTTGTGTGTAATTTATTGATCAATGCTTTGTGTGTACTTGTCTTACATTGTGTGTGTCTTACGTCATGTCTTTCTATATGTATTTGTCTCACCTAGTGTGCCTTACTCCATGTATTTCTAAGTGTATTTCATGAGTTTGTATGCTTCGGGTGTAATCTGTGATCATGCTTGCTCCACGTTTTGTATCTATGATTACTATAAAGTCTACATGACTGATCTATGGATAACTTTATGATGTGTCATTCATGAATGGTGTGTTTTCAACATGTCTACTCCACTCTCGTGCATCCTCGTGATTGGAAAGCATACCCATGCTTTATGTATTCAAGTGTGAGTACTTCATGCTTTATGTATTCGAGACTATGTTCCATGTTGATGTATGGTCCATGTATTTGTTCATGCTTGTACTTCATGATTTAATGCCTTCATGTGTTCAAATGTATGACTCATATCCTAATGAGTGTGCCTCATGCTTGCCTTAGGCCTAATGTACGTTAGCAAGATTACTATGTGTGTATACTTCTGTAATGCATGATTTATATTTTGAGTGTATGCTTTAATTGAACATGTAGACTTATTTGAGTGTATTTGCATACTTTGAGTGCAACAACGTGCCTTACTTGTCTTTCCGAAATATTTGTATCATATCTTGCCAGTGATTGTTTGGTGCGCCTCAACACGATTATTTCATGAAAGCTTATGTGTGATTAATTCATGTTTGTCAAGTCTCTTCATACATGAGAACCCTATTAATATGCTTTGTAACAAAACTTATGTATGTTTTCTCATACTGGCTTCATTACTGTGGTGATTGTGACTTACAATATCTTATGTGCATACCTTGTGACTGTTTCATATATGACATTTTGCTCCATGTATGGAATATATTCAACATAAGTGTTTCTATGTGTAACTTTTGTACATCGTTGATTGATTCATGTCTGAAATATCTTCCCTATGTCTGATGTAATTGATGCATTGTGAACATGAGTGTTTGCCTAGCTTTGGCATGTTAACTTTCTTAATTGATTAGTCATAATTCAAGTTGAGATTGCTTGAGGACAAGCAATCCTGGGTGGGGCGGACTGTCATGTCCCCGTAATTTGTGCCTTCTAGTCAACAAAAACATAATCCCAAAATTATTAATTTAATTGACATTATAATTATAATTGTTAAAAGAAACAATATTATAATTATATAATTATCAATATAATAATAATATCATTATCATGGATATTAGATACAATATTATTGTAAACATTCTAAATATTGAACTAATAATAATATTACAATTATTATGGTATTATGAAGACTAAATATATATATATATATATCATAAAATAATCTTGTAATTATTAATACAAAATAAATGTAAGGTATATAAAGAATAACTAATATTGAATAAATAAATGAATAATATTTAATATCTATTTATATTAGCCAGTGATTAATATTGTTAGCAAAAGACGCTTCTCTTCGAAAGTTGTCTCTCCTTATTCGAGTTTAGGTAAATGGATTTAAAATGAGGAAAGTCAAGAGGGCTAAGAGGGTATGGGAACATTAAAATATAAAGGCGTAAACGTTGTAAATAGCCACAGGAGAATCGTAGGCCGTTGGAAGATTCGTGACTAGCACAACCACTACAGGTGATACCGGCTAGAACAAGAAGGAGAAGAATATAGGATTATTTTCCTAACAAAGGGCATCGAATGAAAGAAATGGAGGATATCGGTTTCTCCAAATAACGAGTCACTTCCTCGTCCACAGCCAACTATCGAAGGCTTAATTAACAAACCCTACATCTGATATAGATTAAGAGCATGACAACATTCTGAACCCAAATCTTATTCACGGATAGTTCCCAGAATTATCGCCCATAGTATATGGAAGAAACTCCAAAAAGTACTCCAACTCCACCCGTTGTCAGGGGCAACTCATGATCACGTCTCCCACATAGCAAACCATGCTTTGATGATGTCGAAGCTAACATAGAATCTCTAGGGTCAACTCGCTCAGTGACAACGTTAGTCTCGGGAAAACAGTACACAAGCTTGTAAAATCCGGCCATAGTCGACACAAGAAGTTAGAGAAATGGTGAAGCAGTGGGCATAGAGCTTATCGTATGTAAAAGGAACCTTCTTTAATCATCGGCGGGGAAATGAGAGAGAAAGAGCATTTGCAGTCTGACTAGGGCAGAAGTAATTATGGGATCTTATAGGTGATAATGACTATTATGATAACCAGGTGTAATAAGACACCATCTTGAGATCTTGATAGGTGTCTAATAGCTACCTAATGGTCTTATGTAACTCTATAGAAGAATCACCATAAGAGTGATAGGGAGGAAACAAATAGTCTTTGTCAAGGAGCAAATAATTATATCATTTTCGATCTTATTAGATAATTGGAAATTTACTAATCTCTAATGGTCCTAATGTCCCTTTGATAAACACTTTGAATGCAAGCTTCAGGTTTAAGTGCTTCCACCAGAAAGGGGTCATTACAAAAAGGAGCATTCCAAAAAGAATTCAAACTCTTGAGAGATGAAAATGATATTGTAGCAGAGATCTACAATACCAAACAGTGGAAGCACGAAAATGTGCAAGCCTATAATCGTAGGCTCAAAGAATTACTAATGAAATTAGAAAACCATTCAGTCAATGGACTAAAGAAAAGATAGTTCATCGAAGGGTTAATCCCTTCATTAAGTAAGAAAATGAAAGTTTTGCCTCCATGATCGCATGCCGATGCTTACAATTGAGCGATGGACGTAGAAAGTGAAGATAAAAAGTCCTTGTGCAATAAAAGAAAAACAGAGGAAGATAGAAGTTCGGATGACAATAGCGATGACGAATCAGGAATGATACAAGCACTCTAAAGGGACATGATCCGAACGATGAAAGAATTGAAGGCAAAGAATGAAACCAACAAAGAACTATGGTGTACTGAAACAAATTCAAATTATGAGACATGGTCCAACTAGAAATAATTTTGGAGTTAGAGTTATGTTCGAAGGACGAAACAAATTCTCTTCGTGGCCTATTTCATTGGAAATGGAGGACTATGAGCTATTTCCGTGAACTTGTAATTTTCTCGAAGCTATGACTCTTAGTGAAGAGCAACCAATGAAAAAGGATTTTCTAAAGTTGGATAGTTTATGTGTGCGAGATGCAGTTCATGGTTGGAAAAAGATGACAGTTGCAACGGCGGTATCTGACTTTGTAGAAGAATGCAAAATAATGGACAATATGACTCAAAGTACAAAAAACAAAATATTTAACTTGGAACGCACAAATACTAGTCAAGACAAATCAGCTTCACAGAAAATTTATAGTAAAAGGAAAAGAAAATTAGAAAATAAATAAATAGTGGAAAGGAAGAGGTAAACAATGTTATTTGGCAATTGAAGGAGAAAATATTAAAATACCCAACTATATAAAAGGCCTGAGTATAAAACGAGACTACATTAAAAGGTTCAACTATATAGTAAGACCAACATCTTGTACTATTATACGGCATCAGTTGGCAAATGGTGTAAAATTTATAATACGACCATTAATTAACATTCACATCGTATGATGCTTCAATTGGTACAACATCAGGATACGACATCACTCAACATGACACTCAATCACATCGTATGACATATCACACAAAAGGCTTGAAAGAAAATTAAACCAGAGAACTACATTGTACAATGGCTCCTGAACCTCACAGTACAGCATACCATCGTGTGTGTACAACAAAGCATCACCTCCGGAATAGGCCAACGGTCAACTGAAGCGATCACATTTGAGAAGGACATTCCGCCCTCCCCAAGATTGTTTGACCTCAAGCAATCGCAAGTCTGGATGTTGCAGAATCTCCTCATTCTCCAAAGTGGCATCCTCCAAAGGTAAGTTCTTCCACTTCACCAAGTATTCTTTGATTGTCCTTCTCAAAGAACGCTCTTTGGAATTAATAATCTCTTCTGGAATCAAAGTCAACTGTCCTTCTTCATCCAAGGGAGGCAACTGAGATGAAGCAACAACATTGTGTCCAAGTGCCTTCTTGAGGCGAGACACATGGAAGACATTGTGAACCTTACTACTCGATGGTAGTTCCAACTCATAAGCCACTGCTCCAACCTTTCTGATGACTTTGAATGGCCCATAGAAGCGAGGTTTGAGCTTCTCAACTCCACTCTTCTTGAGAGTAGACTGTCTGTAAGGCTAAAGTCGAAGATAAACCATATCTTCAACCTCAAATGAACGCTCAACACGCTGCTGATCAGCGTACATCTTCTGCTGATTTTGTGCTATTTGAAGGTTGTTCTTCAAGGACTTCAAAATATCTTGACTTTGCTGCAACCAATCCTTGGCTTGAGGAGCTTTGCTATCACCAAACACCAAATCAGCAAAGCTAGGAGCCTCATAACCATAGAGAGCCATGAATGGAGACATCCTTACTGACATGTGGAAGGATGAATTGTAGCAATACTCCCCAATGTGAAGCCATTTCACCCATGCCCTTTGCTGCTCCGAGACATAATTTCTAAGATAGCCCTCCAACCATTTGTTCACTATCTCTATTTGACCATCAGTTTGAGGGTGATAGCTAGTGCTTGGAGTAAGCACTGTACCACTCATCCGGAAAACTTCTTGCCAAAAGGTGCTTAGGAACTTGTTGTCCCTATCACTCACAATGTTTTTCGGCAACCCATGCAATCTAAACACTTCATGGAAAAATAAATCTGCAACTTGAGCTGCTGAAAATGTGCTAGTGATGACAAAAAAGTGAGCAAACTTTGTTAATCTGTCCACTACAACATAGATACAGTCTTTGCCTTGAACCTTTGGCAACCCTGTGATGAAGTCCATTGATATGCTTTCCCATTTTTGGTTGGGAATGGGAAGAGGTTGCAGCAGACCAGCTGGAAGAGAATGCTCATTTTTGTTCATCTGACAAGTGGGACACTCCTTGATGCAGCGTTGGACTTCCTCTTTCAAACCCTTCCAAGAAAACCTCTCCCGAATCTGCCTATAGGTTTTGAAGTAGCCTTGATGACCAGCAAGTGGGATGTCATAGAAAGTCATCAAAATCTTCTTTTTGAGCTTAGAATCGGTCACCAAAAAGATCCTTCCCTTGTAATGTATCAAACCATCAACCACTTTGTACCTTTCGTCATGGAAAGTACCTTCAATGATGCTAGTTGCAAACTGATTTTTGGCATAATCAGCAAGCAACATCTCCTTCCAATCAGCAGTAAGCTCACACAATGAGCTCAAATGAGGTCTCCTAGATAGAGCATCTGCCACAATGTTGTTTTTCCCTTTGACATACTCAATGTCAAAATCATAAGCTTGAAGCTTACTCACCCACTTTTGTTGTCTTTCATTCAAATCCTTCTGATGCATGAAGTGCTTGAGACTATTGTGATCAGTCTTGACCACGAACTTGCTCCCCACCAGATATTGTCTAAACTTAGCTAATGCATGCATGATTGCAAGCATATTCCTTGTCATAGATAGAGTAGGTCCTTTCAACACCCCTCAGTTTTCTACTTTCAAACACAATGGGATGTTTATCTTGCATCAAAACAGCCCCAACACCTTCCCCGGATGCATCACACTGTAACTCGAAAGGCTTGGAGAAATCCGGTATGGCCAACACTGGACAAGAACTCATGATTTTCTTGAACTTATCAAACACACTTTGAGCCTTTTCTGACCAAAAGAAAGCCCCCTTTCTAGTGAGGTCAGTAAGAGGAGCAGCACTTTGAGAGTAGCCCTTCACAAATCTTCTGTAAAAGCCACAAAGACCCAAGAACCCCTTCAAATGAGTCAAGTTTTCTGGAGGCGGCCAATCAACTACCGCCTTGATCTTTTCAGGATCAACCTTTACCCCATTAGCACTGATTATGTGACCAAGGTAGAGCAGCTCCTTCATTCCAAATTCACATTTGGACTCTTTGGCAAACAAACATTCTGACTCTAGGATGCTAAGCACTTCCTCCAAGTGCTTGAGATGTTCTTCCCATGTCTTGCTGAAGATGAGAATATCATCAAAGAAAATCAACACAAACTTCCTCAACTGTTTCTGAAAAACTCTGTTCATGCAAGACTAGAAGGTGGCTGGAGCATTAGTCAACCCAAAAGGCATGACTAAGAACTCGAAATGACCATAGTGGCATCTGAATGCTGTCTTCTCAACATCCGAACCTCTCATCCGAATTTGATAGTAACCCGGCCTCAAATCAATTTTTGAAAAGAACTTGGTACCATGTAACTCGTCAATGAGCTCATCTATTCAAGGAATGGGGTACCGATTTTTTATTGTGCTTTGATTCAAGGCACAATAATCCACACACATGCGGGTGGTGCCATCCTTCTTCTGCACAAGAACTACAGCTGAAGCAAAGGGACTCTTGCTTGGACGAATGAAGCCCATCTCCAAGAGTTCTTTTATGTTTTTCTCAATCTCGTCCTTCTGCTTCTTAGGATACTGATATGGTGTTGTGATGACTGGCTTGGCCCCTTCCTTGAGTTCAATGACATGCTCAGCTCCCCTTTCAGGAGGTGGCCCAGGAGGTAGATCAGCAAACACCTTACTCCTCTTGGTGAGTATAGACTGGATATTTGGAGGATACTCCCTCTTTGTTTCAACTGGACTAGCTGGAAGAACCATACATTCCGCAGCCCACTCAACTTGATCGTGCCGAATCAGCCTCTCCATTCTTTTGAAAGACACAATCCAAGGACCACCATTGGACATCCCTCTAAGCACTACCTTCTTTCCATCAGATTGGAACTTGAGCTCCATTGTTTGTAGGTTGAGAGAGATTTCACCAAGTGAACGTAACCACTGAATACCAAGTACGGCATCCGTGTCTCCAATAGTAACTACATAGAAGTCATCTTTGACTTCATAGTTGCCTAACTGCATGGACATGTTAGGAACTCTTTGGTTGCAAGAAATATGAAACCCATCAGCCACCATAACTTTGAAGCCTTCAAATTCTTCAGTTTTGAGACCTCTCTTTGCAACCACTCCTTCGTCAATGAAATTATGTGTTGCCCCAGTGTCAATCAAGGCAACAATTCGGTGACCTCCAACCCCGCCACAAACCTTGAAAGATTCGTTCTTTTGAAAACTAGAGAGTTGGGCAATAGGGCCACCAACTCCTTGCTCATGATCGGACTCTTCTGGAGCTTTCTCTTCCTCGCTGTCCCCAAAATAAGACTGCTGATCAGACATATCAGATTCTGATCCATAATCAAAATAGGCCCCCATTTGATTAGAACGCCCTCTTCTAGGACATCTATGACCCTTGGTCCAAGGCTCCAAACATGTATAACACTTGCCCTCCTTTCTAAGCTGTTCACGTTGCTCATCAGTCAACTTGGGTGGAAACCTCTTGTGCTGATTTGAAAAATGCCTCTTATCCTTCTTGTGGCGAAAGGGCTTTGGCGAAAATTTAGGCCTAGGGGCTGATAACTCGATACTTCGAGACTTTTTGATTGCTTCTTCGAGACTTGGTGGATCGAAAGCTTTAACCCACCCTTTCAAGGGTTCAACCAATCCTTCAGAAAACAAAACAACCAACCTTCTTTCAATGATGTTGGGCACCATCACGGAAAGTCTTTGGAAATCAGCTATGTAAGAATCCAAGGAGCCATGTTGCTTCAGTTGTGCAAGCTCACGGAATCTCACTTCAGGATCCTTAGTGTCGAACCTATCAATCAGCTTATTGGTGAATTCACCGTAGGTTCGAATGAGGTTATGGCCAAGCGTGACCAAACCATGGTACCACCACTCATGGGCAGCTCCCTCCAAATGTAGTGTTGCAAACTTGATGGCATCTTCTTCTGGCATGGGACAAAGTGAAAGGTAGTTGTATAACTTTTGAACCCACGATCTTGCTGAACACTTGTCACTTCCATCGAAGTGAGCCAATGACACCTTCCCGAGGGCTTGCTGATAATCGGTTCTAGGAGCCATATGAGCACGGTTGTAAACTCTTCCATCATTTCTTCTGCTCCTATGGTTCATGAATTGATCAAAGGACCAATGGTCTCTAAGATCAGGGGGTAAGGTGACATACTCCAGGTAGGCTTGTCTTGCATCATCTACAAGATTAGGAGTGGCCTCAACTTGTGGTTCTTCCCTTTGAGTAAATGTGGGAAAAAGTGGCCTAGAAGCTGATCCTCTAGAGGTGGCCTCATGCTGACCAATAGTTCTACTCCCTCCATTGCCATAGTTCCCATTGACTCCACTGTTTTCTCCTATAGCATGGTTTTGATTAAGAGTATGATTCTGAGGAGCTTGCTGGTCCATACGTGCAAGCAAACAGGACATCATATCAATCATGCTGTCAAACTTATTTTCCATTCTTTCTTCTTTCTCTTCCATGGCTTGTCTTTGACTGTCTGACATTCTCTCAACTGCTTTACTAGTATCTATGCTTTCCCTGTTTCTCTCAAAGCCTCTGAAAAAGTATCTGCTTCTGGCACTGGCGGAAACTGTGATTGTTGTTTTCTGGCCTGACTTCTTGTGTAGTATCTGCAAACACTATCACTCATCTGACGACTGAATCACTGTAGGGCACAGGTTGGCAGAATCATGGCTCTGATACCACTGTAATGAACCGGACTAATTTTTTTTTTTGTTTTTTCAAATGCAATTACAATCAACATGCACCCGTTAAGGTTAGCTCTAAACCAAAACGTTGCGGAAGCAACTCTAACCAAGAATGTACACCAGGATCCCGATGTGGGCAAGGTGCGAGCATATGGTCAGAGGATCTAATGCAGATGCAAACTGAAAGGGAACTCTAACCAAGGATGCGTCTAGGATAGACGAGCATATGGTCAAAGGATCAAGATGCAGATGAACTGAAGTAACTCTAACCAAGGATGGCGCCGAGTGATGGCGAGCATTTGGTCAGAGGGTCCCTACAACTACTGACTGAAAGTAAATAGGCAGCAAGCCAGCCTCTTCCACTTATTCAGTGGGAAGTATAAGTAATTCAAAGAGAAGAAGTGAGAATTGTTGACAATACTATTGTTCAGCTTACAATAAATTAGAGAACCTGCCAAGAACACAAGATTAGAAGCTTTCAATGCTGCAATAATTTTAGCTATCTCTCCAAAGCTCACAAACCCCTTTAAAAACCCCTTTAATATCAATTTCTCACTCAACTAATGAATTTTCCCAAGTTTGATATACTGATTTTTGACAGAAAATGCACAGACCAGCAACACAGCAACTTACTAAAATGCTCACAAATCACTCAAAACTCCCCCAAATCACATGAGACTAAATGCATTCAACTCCTAATATGATGGCGCCCCAAAAGTGACTGAGAAACCAACCCAAATGACTCCTATTTATTTTGCACGGAAATCAATGCATCCTCAGAAAGTACGGCCCTCAAGGAGGGGCAATTTTGCTCCATAAAATTCAAGACACATTAAAAAAATCTGAAACTTGACATGCTAGGTCGCCCATGGCAGGAAATCAGATTGGTTCAATACCCAGAACTGCAATATTTTTATTTCAAGAGATATGATCAATTCTTACAATCAGCTGGGATAATCAGCAACTCCAGAAACAAGACTAAATGGAAGGAAACTGAACTAATATGCTAGTAACTCAAATGCAATACTGAAAAAAAACTTACTACAATCAACCTCTCGACTAGTTGCTATCTTTCAAGCAAGAAGATGAGCCAAGCTAGGAGGTGTGCTTTCCTCGAAGCAATCTGTCACCATTTCGGCAGCATGTCTTTACTGAAAATATGAGATGTCCAAATGAAGAGAAGAAGCCAACATTTATAGACTGGAAGAGAATCCTCTAGAAGCTTCAAGAAGGGCGCCCTAATTTCAAATTTCAATTCAACTTATTTCCCCTCCAAAGGTGGCGTCCATTTCTCAAGGCAATATTTTCACTTTATAAAAATTAATCTTTCTCCTCAAGTAGGCGTCCCACTTCTCCAACCCTTAATTTGGCCTTAAAATATAAGTTATCTCCACATGAAGCATTTACCCATAAAGTCGCCCTTTTTAAAACAACATAAAGTTGTAATGCTAGGCCAAGAGGTTATAATATTAAAATATAACATTATAATATGAAAATAACTTATCTCTCCAGAAAATGCATCCAAGGGCCAAAAATCAAATTATCAACTGAACTGGTTGAAGACGAGAGCCAACTGCACTGTAACCAACCAAACCACTGCCAGAAATAGAATTTACTAAAAATAGTAAATTCATGAAGTTACTCAGATCACCAAACGAATTATACCACTGCGAAGCTCTCTGAAAACCCAGAAAGAATCCGCAATCCAAATCCCAAACTTCAAGCAACAACCTCCTCAAAAATAGGAAACCCTAATTTCACCACCCAAGTAGCCTACGAGTCTCCGGAATAGGCCAACGGTCAACTGAAGCGATCACATTTGAGAAGGGGACATTACATTAGAGGGTCTAGTTGGGCGTTAATGAGCTCTTCAAGTGGGGGAGTTGACAGTGTTTACCTCTCCAGATTGTTGGTATATTTTGAGGCTAAGCTATTCAGAGGTTTTTGGTTTCGTTTTGAGGCACTTACTATTTATAGTAAGTCAGTTGAGCGTCAATGGCCAACCTTTCTATTTTGGGAAAGGCATTTGGATGAGTAGTGGTTTTTGTGGTTGACCACCTGGTTCTGACGAAATTGAGAAATACTGAGTATTTTTGGAGTTATGACATTTTAATTATTAATAAAATAATTAAAAAGTGCACATCATTAAATATTATTTGACGTTATTACTAAAAGGGGTATTTAATGAATATAAAGTCAAGCTATATAAAGTGCATTTAAGTCAAATTATAAAGTGCATATTATGGGCACCTACTTGTGGAATAATATAAAGTGCCAATTTTAAGGGAGATATAAGTGATTATTAAAATATACTTTATATTATTTTGTTATGCACCAAATGGACGGAAAAGTAAATGAAATTAAACTGAAATTTAATGAGATGAAGCCAAATACAAATTGAATATTATATAAAGGTGTTGTACCCCAAAATTAAAATTTTTGTTACACTTATACATTTTGAAGAAATGAGTAAAAGTCTTGTTAAATCTGTCAAAAAGGTCAAAATTTGGGTGTGCATGTCTTGCATGAGGGGTTAAAATGTAAAATTTCCAAAATCTGACAATATGGGTATGCTCAGAGCGACCTAATCTACAAAACCCAGATCTCAGTTTTTCATCCTTACTTTTTAGGAAAACTGCTATTTTTAGAAATTTCCAAAAAAATAGTAACTTTTTATGGGTTTCTTTCGAAACAGATACTAGCAAAACTTTCTAAAAATAGAAAGTTGGTCCGTTAGGGATCAAACTGATTTTGATTGGCTCAAAATACTTCCATATCAGGCTGGTGCAATCAGAATCTCAAAAAAATCAGTTTTGCCCTAGTGAGTATATTCTTTTTTAGAAGCATATCAGGAGCTCTGAGGTCATCAATGGAGATCAGTCAGTTGCCAGACGTCAGATTCAACACTCAAACATTGAGCAGAAGATGGGATGACAAGTGAGCATGAAGTACGAGGAAGAAGGTGAAAACAGTGAAATTTTGACTAAGTCTGCTCGACTTGGCCGCCCCAGGTGAAGAAGGGCGCCCATCTTTTTAAGGCATCAAATGATGAAATTAGGGTTTGAGCCTCCAAGCAAAGTTGCTCAGTTTTCTCTAAGCTCCGCAGCGAATCCGGCAGTACAACCATCAGATCATCCAATCATCCGGAATTCAAGATCAAACAGGGAGGATCCAAACAGAAGTCAGAATGAAAATCTTGGAAATGTTTGAAAAATATTCTAAGTCTGGGAATTTTGGGTGCCCAGGGGCGCCCATCTTTTTGAAAGGCCTAATCCAGCTGTTAGGGTTTGCGGGTGAGCTCAATCTCTTCTGAAAAAAATCAGCTTTGCAACGGGTGTCTGTAGAAACCCTAGTTTCCCCTGTTTCCAATACTGACTGTTTTTCTGATGTTTTTTGAAGGTTTTTGGTTTTTTGTCTGTTTTTGAGTTTTTTTGCATAAAAGAAGAAGTTGGCGATTTTGAAAGAAATTGCAAATAAATTCTATTAAAATTATATAACTCCGGAAACACTAGTATCTAATGGAAATACTGTTTCTTGTTCATTTATTTGCCTTCTGGAATGATTACAAAGAGGATCTACTAACATGCAATCTAAAAAGCAATGAATATTTTAATGAAGAACCTGGTTTTCCTTGCTGCAATAAATGACTGCTGGTAATGGTACGGCTGCAATGATTAATCAATTTCCCTTGCGCCAGAAGACAGAGTCCACTGCTACTAAGAACTGCGCCCTTGATAATGATGTCTGCCTGTCACAGATGAAGGCGTTTTGACTCTGAAACAGAAGGACGGCTTCCTTTGAATGGTACGGCCAGGTACAGAAATGTACGGCCAGAATACAGCAGTAATAAATGGATAAAAAATACGGCTCCCTCTGAAAGTCTCCAGATGTGAGAAGATAGGCGCCTCAGCTAAATAATCCCACTAGATGAATTTGCAAATCAAACCCCTAAATAATTTATTATCTGTGATGCTCTGTAATTTCTACTAGATGAAGAAATTCCTCTGCCTGGCAAAAAATCAGGTGATATCTCACACCCTCTGAATCACGCTCACTGGAGATGGCTCGTACCCCAATGCTTCGAGACTGAAACCCTAAGTTTCTGTGCTCAGACCAAACTTGATCAATTTTCAATTCATAAAAGACATAATGGCTCGATTTCCAATGCAAACTACCTTATACTCTCAAAAGTGCGAATTCCTAAAAGATAGGGATTATTAAAAGAATTCGACTTTTAGTATTTTAATATTTCAATAGTCTCAGCTGTAACTTTTGATTATAAAATATAATCGTCAATTGGCCCCTTTCTGATGATGGGCGACCCCTTTACTGAAATCACTTAAGTTATAATAAAATATTATAACTTTATATTATAAACTCCATTTAATTAATATTTAATTAATTCAATTAAATATTAATATCTCTCTCATTATTCATCCGATGCACGAGCCGTCTGAAGCTGATGAACACTGAAGTGATTCCGAACGCTAACAATCCATACTGCTAAAAATAGCAGGGGTCCCACGCTGACTGCCAATAACTGCTAAAAATAGCAACTTATGCAAGGAGTGTCCGAATGAGCCCGAACAAAAGCCAACTGATCAAGAACTGCCAACTGAAGCTGAGTCAAGCTCCATCATGACCCTTTATCCAACCTATCAGCCTACGAGGGTCGCATAATAGGCTAATCCTGTGCTCCGAGAGATGTCAACTAGAAGGGGACATGACAGTGTCTTCGTTCGAGCATTCGACTTGTCATTCTCCGGGAAATCCAGATCAGAGTTGAAGGTACAGAATGAAGGTTTGAACTTGATGATAAAATCAAATGAAAATTTCTAAGTCTGGGGAGAATGGGCACCCCTAGAAGGGAAAGGCACTGATGATTTCAAAAGCACAAATGGATGTTTTTGCTGGTGAAGCCTCCAAGATGACTCCCTTAGAACTGATCGAGCTTTCTGTTGGCGTAAAAACTAACACCTCTGGAGTGCAGGTTTGTACGGACAGCTATGCACACTGCGTAATGAGTGCTCTTCAAATTAGGAGGGGAAGCTCCCTCATAGTGCTGGAATGCGTGGAAAAGAAAAGTAATCTAAGTCCTATCTTTTTGTTCTCAGTTGGAAGAGGCACAAGGTTAAGAAAACCAAGAACGCTGCAGCTAAGGATTTTTTGGTTTCGCAGATCATTAACTACAACTAAACTAACTACTTTAAATCTATCCAATTTCCTCAAGAAAACAGAGCATGAGGAAATGGAGCAGGGTTTGACTATCAGACGATAAACGAGTATAGATTCTCAACTTGAAGGCAAGGTGGCGCATCTATCAGCTCAATCTAGACAAGTTTATTGGTAACATCACACGATAAACTGGATACGGATTCTCTACTTGAAGGCAAGGTGACGCATCTATTATCTCAATCCGAATTAGTTTATTGTCCACGACAACACACGATAACCAAGTGCAGATTCTCTACTTGAAGGCAAGGTGGCGCAACTATCATCTCAATCTGAACAAGTTTATTAGGCACAAAACAGATTTATCTAAACTACGGGAAGAATTTACCATGACAATCGCATGAAACCCTATGTGGCATAACAATTGATCATAATAGTAAAGACTCACAAAACAGATTTATCATCACAATCGCATGAAACCCTATGTGGCATAACAATTGATCATAATGGTAAAGATGCACAAAACAGATTTATCTAAACTATGGGAAGAATTCACCATTACAATTGCATGAAACCCTATGTGGCATAACAATTAATCGTAATAGTGAAGACACATGAACAAATACCAAAAGAGCAATATTGAGGGCAAGGTAGGCGCAGCATATATTTCTCTCTCAAGCAAAAGTTATTTACAAATGAGCGAAAGCTCTTATTTATAGACATCAAAAGGTGTAGGGAACCCTAAAATCACCTTGAGTCAACTACAATCTTGCAATGCATGCAAGATTTATTGCTAAGCCCTAATAAAGCAAACTATACAATTAACTGAAACATCTAATCTAAAAATGGACAATTGTGCAAGCATGCACGTCCTTATTGAAAGCAAGTTAACTGGAACACTACCATCAGTTAACGTAAAACCTAAATACAACTCCAAGTGAATAAAGCTAATCCCATAATAGATATGCATGAGATGAGACAGCAAGTTAACTTGAAAAGGTAACGCCAAGTTTAACTCCTGTGTGTAATGTCTATCCTGAGAGGTGGGAACAGAAGTCTACTGGCCGTGATCTCGAACAACCAATCCCTCAACGAGATTGTTAACTACATCAACATCTGAATGTCAGCAACTTGAGCAATCTTGGCAATCTTTACACACTCAAACTAGCATTCACTGACTGGTAACTTTGGCGGCTCCATAACTGAAGTGATGGCCAACATCTCCTCTGCAGCTTGATACAAATCGGTCTCAGCTTTTTTGATGAAATCATGAATTCAGTTTGCATGAACTACACTCTGAAAAACTCGCCTGTTGACTGTGAACACGGCTATATTCTGACAACTTTTTTGGAAAACTAAAAATAGCCTGCTGAGGCTAAAAATAGCCTATCAAAGGGCAATTTTCACGGAAAAATCTGAGATATGGGTTTTATCCAGAAAAAGATTCTAAGACAACCCAGAATGTCAGATTTGCGAAAATTTGACTTCTACTCAACCATGCAAGGAATTTTCAGTTGAGAAAATTAGAGCCTCGAGTGATGCTCGAGTAAATTTTCCTGAAAAATTCTGGCACATGGGTTTTCTCGAGGAAGTTATTCTGAATCAACCCAGATGATTTGTTTTGCCAAAAGTCGCCAATTCTTCAAACATGTGAAAGAATTTAAGACGAGAAATAGAAGAATTTAAGACAGAAGAAAGAAGTTTTTAGTGCTCTACTTCTACTAAAATCGCCATCTTGTCTGAAGTCTGGATAATTCCGACTTGTACCGCAAAGAAAGTGTTTTGATGTCTTCACCAATGATTGTTGATGAAGAATTTGCCTTTGGTTTGCTAAAATTCACCTTTGCTCTAAAATATAATTTGCCTTGAAGATATCTTTGCCTTGAAGAAAAACGAATTTTGCTTGAAAAATATGAATTTCTCTTAAGAAAAACGAATTTCTCTTTAGCTTTGTGAATAATAAATGAAGATGGCGCCATGTTTAAAGAAGAAGAAATTCGCACCAACTTGTGAACTGCAAGATTTAAAACCCTGACTGAAATAGAAGCCTTCCAATTGGTCGCCCTTCAGTTGAACTGCCACTGACTCGGAGTTCAAAAATAAATAATAATAAAATATTCATCATCATGCAATTTGAGAACTTAGCATAAAGAGGGCGCCAATCTTAAGAAAATCGCCATTTAATGCTAAAATGCAATAATAAATATTAAATATTATCAAACTTCAGTTGACAATTCGGATGAAGCTTTGAGATTCACCATTAGACTTCACCAATTCCAAAAAGTCATCATCTGAGCTCATAGGTGTCCATTTGCTCAAGATATTACACTTTTTATTAACTTCCTATTTTATAGCTGGTGACAAAGTCACGACTGGTCAACTTCAACACTGATTTCTGAGTGACCGGGAGATGCTGAGACTGAGCTGGAGAATTCAACGAAAAGCCTACTGAACAAGGAAGAAATGTCTACTGGGAGACACTACTGCAAAATCCATCATTTAACACCCTAAAAAATTAGGCGCCCTTGATTAAATTCATTTACGGGTTCCAGACTTAAACCATTTTCCAAAACTGCCATCTAACACTTCAAACGGCTGCTGACGGCGAACGGTGAACCCTGCTGACAAGAAACCAAGCTCACTGCATGACTGGAGACATTCTACATCCAACGGATATACGCACGACATCTAAAAAGTGCATTAAGGGCCTCAAAAGTAAAACCGCACCTGGCCTTCAGTTGCACTGGCACCATTTTGACGAAAGTTGAACTCTCAACCAGATGCCCTACTTTGTCCTTCGATATCTGAAGTTGGGATGATCCGATTCGAACCACGTTTGCTTTAACGGATAGCCAGAAGGAATGAGAAGAGAAGTCTTTAGAGGCAATGAAGCAAGAAAACTGCTTCTAAGACCTCAAATAGAAGGGCGCCCATCCCAAGATGGAATAAACGATTAACACAGCCATTTTGCGAGTTATCTTCTCTTTTCAACACTTCACCAAAGACCTCGCACGTACGAGCGACTGCCAAATCCTGGAAGCTGATGGCTAGGCTCGTTGAATAGATAAAGTAATCATGCTCGAAAGCCGTGAAGACTTCGAAAATGAACGACCTCATTTGACAGGCCTAAAGGCTAGGCGCCTCTAAACTGTAGAAATACAATAAAAATCTTCTGTTGGTCCGCCCGTGAAATTACGTGCTTGGTAGGAACTCTACCACGATCGCCCGGAATGTCGGATCGACAGGCAACTTGGTGCGTTGCGGAGCTGGACTAGCGTAGTACTGATGTCAGAAAGACTTTGTCAGCAAATTTGATCATCCCAAGGGTCATTTTAACCAGTGCCCCTGAGCTGTACTTGCACTGGAAACGCAAGGAGGAAGCTGAAAGACATGAAAACTCCATTATAAGCTCATCTTCAGATGTCAGCTGCCGGAGCTCTAGGACTCGGACGACTGCGTTTGATAGTTCATTGGACAAGCAGACTAGTCGTGAAGAAATTGACTGCTTCAATCATCAGAAAAACCAAAATCCAAACCTCCATCTAGAAGGGCGCCCTCAAGCTACAAGTGCACTTTTGCTAGAAAAGAACAAGTTTCTGCCATGTAGAATTTTGGGATCTTCAACTTCTGTCGCCATTTACCGGAGTTACGGGTCTCGGATACCTTCGCTGGATAGCTCGTCGGATAACCAGACCAATTCTGAAGAGTTTGACTACATTTATGAACATTTTCAACAAGATCTTGACCTTCAAACAGAAGGGCGCCCCTGGGCTATAGTTGCGCTTTCTTGCTTTTCTCTGAGAAATCCTCATAATTTAATCACTAAAAACTCCGTCTTGACCACTGAAATGACCATGTACAATGTGAAATGCTGTCGCAGAACGCTCCTCCATCATGAAATGCTCCATTCTGAGTCTCTGATTCAGGTTCTGACCAATGAAACTGCCTTTGACTGACAAACTACTGACAAATCCATGCTTGATATTGCCCAAAAACTATACTTGACATAATTTTAGCAAGATTTAGACTCTTTAAACAAAATGCCTTGATGAAGCAAAAAAATTTTGGTTTTGGGTACAACACTTTCCAACGAGATCAACAACACGTCAATCAGAGATGGCAGCCACCAAATGCAACAAGCAGAACAGAGGGTTTGACGAGAGCCAAAGTCAAAAGCAAGCAGAAAATACTAAAAACTGACTAACTCTAGTGAAGTTGGGCGCCCCAGCTTGCCAGGGGCGCCCAAGCCTTTGATGCCCTAGATTCAACTTTTTGATGAAGTTAGTCCCAGAGAACCCCCTTCAAAATCCTATCAGCTCCATAACGAGTCCAGTTGTCAGTCAATCCAAGCTCTGGATCATCAGATCAAGCAGGATCATCTGTAGAAGAGAAAGTGATAAATAGAAAATATTCTAAGTCTGCTTAAGTTGGGCACCCCTGGAGAGAAAGGGCGCCCAAGGTTTTGAGGTCTGAGATGATAAAATTTGCAAACACAGCATCTAAGATCACCTCTTCAGATTCAATCGAGCTATCCAATGCAGCTATTAGCCAGACAATCAGATCAACGTAGCTCCTGGAATCAAGATGTCATCAGAAGATCAAAGGGAAATGAACTTAAAAATCATAAAAATGTCCAACACTGGTTGAGATGAGCGCCCCTGGAGAACATAGGCTCCTATGATTTCGAGGGTCTAAACGAAGTTTTTAGCTGAAGGTGCCTCCAGAATAATCTTCTCAAATTTAGCCAGGCTTCGCGATGAATCATCCAGCTCGTTCATCAGATCAATCTAGAAGCCAGAGATCGAGGTCAAAGTAGGCGGTCAAAATTGTGAAAAGTTGAAAATTCCTAAAAAATGACTAACTCTGGAAAAAGTTGGCGCCCCTAGCGAAGAAGGGCGCCCAACTTAAAATGCCTTATTGAAAATTTTCAAATTTTCAAAAATTTCAAAATGGCAAGAGGAAGAGAATGTCCAAGTTCATCGAACCAGCTGATTTTAGGGTTTTGAAGATAAAAACAAAAGAAAGCAAACCTATTTCAAACCCTAAGTCTATTTAACACCTCTCTTTGATGTAATTTTCATTATTTTTGCAAGTGGCATCCAAAGGAGAAAAGTGGAGCAGCAAATTTGAAGTGATATTTCAAGATTCAAGAACTCAAGTTTGTTCATTCTTCATCAAATTTTTTAGACCAGCAGCATAAGGCCTTGCTTTTTCATCCAGAAGATCAAATTTTTGAAGGCCAAGATTTTCAATTTTCAGCCATCTGGGTCTTATCATTTCATTCTTCTGAAGAAATTTTCAAGAAATTCATCAAATTGCAGCAGCTGCTTTTTACTTGCATGTCAATGAAATCCTCAGTATATTCGAATTTTGATCATCTGGGTCCTCTCAAAACAATCTTCTGAAAAAAACCCATATCACAGTTTTTTTTTTTTCAACAAAATTTCAAATCCTAGGGTTGGCTGCTTTTTCGATCAGCCCTCAGTGTTTTTCAAATCTAATCAACTGGGTCCATTCCTAATTACATTTTGAACAAAACCCAGGTGCCATCTTTTTTCGTGAAAATTTGAAGAAATTAGGGTTTGTTGTTTTTTCAGTCTAAATTCAAAATTTTCAAAAACGGACGATCTGGGTTGTCTTCCAACAAAATTTTGAGCAAAACCCATATCACAGAAAAAATTTCAAAAATTTGTCCGTTGGAGGAAGAAAACTCAGCATTCTAAATATAGTAAATTGCTCAAAACTTGTCTGAACATTGGCGAGTTTACAGTCATTCTTCAAAGTTTTCATAATGGAATACACTCCCAATGATTTCAAGACCAAATCAGCTCTCTACCACAATTTCATCAAAACAGCTGAGACGGACTTGCATCACATCAAGCCGGTGTTTGATTTACACGCTTTGGAGAGCGCAGGCAACACTATAATCAGAAACTTGGGACACTCTGGACTCCTCGCGGCAGTGTCTATTCCTATATCAGTTCAGAGTCTCGAGTTTGTAATCGCTTGCATCAAGCATTACAATCCAGCTACAAGGGAGATTCAATCAGTTGATGGCAAATTGATATGCAATTTGAAGCCTGACATGATCGAAAAATGCTTCTCCATTCCCCCTTGGCCTAAAAGTGTCACTATCTAAAAGGGCGAATGTGAAAGGATGTGGAAAATGCATAAGGACAAATATAGCAAGAAGATTGCTCAAAGGTGGATGAAGGAGAAGCATAAGACTTTGCCTAAGAACATCGGGCGAGGCGAGTTCAAAGATGAGATTGCTATTATAATCACCTTGCTCAACAAGGTAATTGGATTAGAAGATGCTACCAAGTTTCAGCCTTGGATGTTCTACGCTATACCCCATATCATGAAGAAGACTGAGTTCTATGATTGGCCCACCTTGATCAGTGACAACCTCCATCAGCAGATAACAGAGTATTTCCAGATTCATGAGTTCCATATGGTTTCTTACCTAGTCTACCTAGTGGCCTATCAAGGTCAATTCAGAGGGTTGAACACCAAGGGGTCTTTGAGCGTACAGCATATCTACAACTACTACCCTCAGTTGGAATTCACAAAGTCACTGCATCACTACAAGAGGGTGAATGAAGCTTTCCTGATGTACATAGTGCGGGACCTGGACAATGAATTGCATGTTTGTATCTCTTCAAATGCCAGGGCAGCGATGGCGGAATGGGCAGATTGGTTCATACAATTTCCTACTTTCACCTATCTCAGAGTCTATGGCTATGTAGGCGCCCCACTTATGCTACCAAGGTACCCATCAGACGAAGTTGTCTTCATGGAGTTCTTAAGGCAGGCACATGATGTCCACGCATTCTTGAGGAATAGAAAGAAACCCGCCCTCAATTTTCCATTGGGACTGGGAATTTATACATGCAGAACAGCAGCAGATGCTAAAACCATGGGAGATGAGTTAGACAAGCTTGGTCTCAAGCCTTACAGCGAGAGACGATCGTATGATCCTCATGGCGTCTACGCTACTCGACTTGAAAGAAACTATGCTCACATATCTGCCCTTGAAGATTTTTGGGCCAATTGTACAGCTGAGTTCGAGGTGTGGAGGCGCAGTTACAGCAGGCTCACTCTTCACCAGTTGAAAGATTGCTTATCAAAAGACATTGAAGGGTTATCAGATGATGATGAGGATGTGCTTCTCCCGATGTATGCTCAGAAGCGAATTGAAGATCAGCCCCTTCCTCAAGTCAATTAGGCTAATAAAGAGTTTCTCTCAGTTGAAGATAGGACAAGACAAGTCCTCGAGTATAGTAAAGTTTTCCTAGTCCTCAAAAGGAAAAACTCCATTCCAGTAGCAGAGCCGCCAAGGACACTTCCCTCTTCCTCTACAGCACAGTCGAAAGGAAAAACTGTAAAGCAGTCTCAAGATGGTGTGAAGGGCAGCAGGTCGACCAAAAATGTAAGAAGGAAGCTAGACTTCTCAGGTATAATCATACAAGAGCCATCAACGGTTGAAGCAGAAGCTCCTCCAGAAGAGCCTATACCTCAGAAGGAGACAGAAGAAGTACCCATAACACAGGACTCCATACCATTGATAGGGTCTTCGCCAATTCATATTGACCTAGATATTGAAGATAATGAAGAAATTGCAATTGTACCTCCTAAGGAAGTTAGTAAAGATGCTACTGTGTCTTAGCTTGAGAGCTCCTTGGGAAGGGTAAAAAAAAGACCTTCATATCAGGTGAATTTTCATGACCTTGATAACATCTATCAGGAACCTCCTAAGAAGAAAGCAAAGAAACAAGTTCACTTTGATAGGAATCCTGATGGTGAGATATCTGTTGACGTGATTTTTGCGACCACACCAACACAGAATAAAGTCGCCAACGACTACTCTATCCTCTCTTGAACAAAGTTTCCTGCATGCTAAGATTGCGAGATAGATCATACATTTAACTCCAAGGTTCCTTCAGTGCGAATAGTCTCAGTTGGCTTGATGTGATTTTGCTGGTATTTCAAGGGGACTTACACAATTGTTCGACAGTTGACAGCAGACAGCGGACTAAGGGCTTTCATGTAATTCGAATGATTTGGCAAGTGGGCATAAGTTTCCTAATTCTAACCAGAAATGAACTGAAATTAAATGAGTGTAGGGCCTAAGAAGTTTATGTTCTATCTAAATGCAAGATATGTGGAGTTCGACTTCAGCAGACTTCAACCGGATTTCACCTAGCCTCGCATCGGACAACTTCAGCAAAATCGGTGCAATCTTCAGGGGAGTAACGAAGAATATTCAAATTATAATTCAACATACATATACCATCACAACGATGCATACAAGCATACGAATCACAATTGAAGTTAAGTTTGAAATGATGTCCAATTGACCACTAGTAAACTACGTCGCTAGTGGTATGGATAAAGAGAAGCTACGTCGATCAAACACCACAAATCTAAAGTAAACTACTTGCATGAACTGAAAACTACACTACTTTATACTACTTGAAGTTGAAGGGATGAAGAAATCTTGCTAGCTACTTATAACAAAGATGAATTCACCATTCAATGAAAGATCTTTTATTACAATAGTTTTTCGCAACAATCTCTTACAAATTTTTCAAAGGAAAACTTTCCTTCTTCAAACTACACTATGCTAAGATATTACAACTAAAGTGCCTCTGCTCTATTCTCTAGTTTGATCTCTAAGCTCTACCTCTACTTCTAATGAGATACAAATGAGGGGGACTCCCCCTTTTATAGATGGCCAAGTCCAACGGACGGCTCAGATTACAATCGACTGGATGGCCCAGATTGTGCCACCTCAGCCCTAAACAAGATTCGCCCTAAAAACCGCCATAATGGAGAGTGGGGCAATAAATGAGCAATAAATGAGAAGATTCCCGTTTGTAGATGCGTTCACACTGTTCTCGATCTTCTTCTTGACGTTGTTCTTCAACTTCTTCTTTGTCACTTGAGTTATACTCAGTCTCAACACTTAGCCATTTTTCGCAACTTTTCTTCCTTCAAGGTTGAAATGTAATCGTGGAGTACTTGCTTCATCTTCCTAAGTCATCACCGCTTGGTCTCGACGTTCCTCCTGCAAAACAAGCAAGGAGAAGAGCATTAGAACACTTCATAGTATAAATTCAACTTACTTACCAAGATTTTCATGTCTTGATCTCCAAGGGTTCATCGTTTTTCCTTAGCCAACTTTACGTTCAAATTCTTCATGCCTTAGCCAAATTTCGAACCTATCTTGCATTCTGCTCGGCGCACTTCACTTTGATGTTACATCCAACTCAGGCTCGAGCAAAAACACTTTCATCGGGAACTCGATCAAAAATTATCTAGGCGATCATTTTCAAATTCATCCGCCAAGGCATTTTATCTTCACAAACATTTATTTCCTTGCCTTAGAAAATTTCTCAAATTTCCCTTAGGAAATTCATCAATCCCGGTGCCCGTCAAAAATCTTTACCTCAAAATCCTTGGCAAGCTGTGGAAGACCTCAAAATCCACTCCTCATCGATAATCTTCAATACCCAGAAGAAAATTTTCTTCAAAATTTGTCGAACTCATGGGTATACAACGAACGGGTTCATTTAATTTTTTGAATTTTCCACCTTGGAAAAAATAACTTTTAGCAAATTTATTCTTGCTCTTCAACACTTGTGAACATTTCTTGTCGCTCTGACTTGAAAAAATTTCTCGTTGACCCTGTGCAGCTGGCATCATTTGACTTCATCTCCGACAATCCTGCTCGTGCTCTAGGAAATTTCATCACTATTTCAACTTGGGCGTATTTCTCCTAAGGAAAATTTCTTTGCCTTAGAAATTTTTTTGAATCACTCAGCACTTTTGAAAATTTTTCCTTAGGAAATTTTTACTCAACTTCGTTCACCCTACCCGTGAGAAAAAAATTCTTTATTTCAACTTAGAAAATTTTCCTAAAAGCACATATTATGGAGGATTTTAAATTCCAACGCCCTCTATATTTTATTCATCACCTGGCAATTTCCAACGCTTAGCAATATTCACCATTAAATTTCCAACGCCTTGTATTTTACTTCACACTTCTATTATTTTAGGCGTATTTAGCATTTCAAGAGGATATTAAGAGTCTTCAACACCTTGGCACTCTTTAAATCCATCCACCTTTTACACTTTACCTTAGGCACATATCTTACTTCATTAAGGACATTTTCAACGCCTAGCAAACTTTAATCTCCCCCTGGGCGCATTTTATGTTTGAGGAGGGCATTTTAACTTTCAACGCCTAGCATCACCTTATGCCTTGGGCGCATATCACACTTGAGGAAGGATAACATTTCTAATGCCTTTTACTTGTGACTCTTGAGCTTCTTCATTTTTGTCTTCACATGGCCCCATTTGGGCGCATTTGAGCTTAGGAGGAGGATGAAAGTTGTTGACGTGTTGACTAGCTATCCTTCGGCGCATTTTGGCATATGTGGTGGATGAAACTTCCAACGACCAGCATGTGACCTTTCAACTTCCTTTCTTTTGTCCTTACATGCCCTCTTTTGGGCGCATTTTGCATAGGGAGAAGGATGAACTTTGTTGACCCTTTGACTTTCTTGGGAAGTGGGCGCATTTTGCCATGTGAGGAGGATGAAACATGTTAGAAACTTTTTCAAACACCTTGAATACTTGCTGGGCGCATTTGGAGGTGGCAGGAAGATTTAACAATGAATTAGAATATTTTTCAACTTTCTCCATTCTCCTTTGGGTGCATTTCAGGGCATGAGCAGGACGAGACTCAACACTTAGAAAAAATTTCATTTCATGCCTATGAAGAGGGCGCATTTCACCAAGGTAGGAGGATACTTGAACACTTAAAAACTTCTCTTACTCTCCAGCTGAAGTGGGCGCATTTCCTGGGTGCTGCAGGATGAAATTCATGCCTTAGCCACTTTTTTTTTTCTTCGTCTTCACCAGTTCCTCCCTGCCTGCTATTTATAGTAAGTCCTCCAATTCTTGCATCTCTGAAGCTCAAAATGATTTGAAATTTTGAACGCTGGATCTTCACGACTTCATCAACCTGTTGACATTGCTATTTTGGGTTGGCTTGCTATTTTTAGCCCATTTCTGAAGGTGGTTTGCTATTTATAGTAACTACTTGTTTCTGATACTTCCACAACTCCGTTTGATTTGAAATTCGAATGATGCGCTCCTCACCACGTGACTTGCCTGTTGACGTCGGCGCCTGCTACTGACTTTCTATTTTTAGCCTGTTTCCAAAATGACTTACTATAAATAGTAAGTGCTTTGTTTGTCTTCAAATTTTACCAGCAGATAGCTTGAAGGATGCTGATCGCGGTGGTTTACACCGATTTTCGAAAATTTTGACTTTTTATCCCTCTTTTTGGGTCCCGAAGCTGGAAACCCTAATTCATCTTGCATGCATATCAAATGACCTCTGTTTGTCTTCGTTTCTGCTGCATTGCGATCAGCTCATGATTCTGAAGTGCTGGGAGGCGGCTGCCGAGATGCACCTGCTAAAAATAGTAAGTTCCTAAATGAGTGACCATCTCCGTTTGCATGTCACATCATCGCGAAGCTCTCGAAAAACCCACAAGGAATCATCCGACATGCAAAGAAAACCCTGATATGCAAACCCTAAAAATAGCCTCTGAAGGCTGAACTCTGAAAGTTGTCATCTCATTTTGCATGTTATACTGTCGCGAAAGTCTCTGAAAACCCAGAAGGAATCTCCAGACATACATTGAAAAACTCTGCATCCAAGCCCCGAAATCTGCTCCGGAAGCCGAACTGCTAAAAATAGCAAGTTGTCCATTTTAGCTCAAATTTTCCCAGCGAGTAGCTTGATGTGTTCTAAATGCAGTGTGACTGTTAAAACTCTGAAAGTGTCGATGGAAAGCCCTGAATTTCACACTTACTAAAAATAGCAAGTGGCCGGAATCTGATGAAAATTTGCTGAGAGCCTGCTGGAAGCATACTGACAACAGTGTTAGTCTTTATTTTCAATTTATTCACTTCGTTTGACCTCAAATTGACCGAGAAAGTACAAACCCTAATTTCAGACTTGGCCAAATTCACGTTTAAGCTCGCAGATGAGAACGTCCCCGAAAAGGCAGACACCAGAAAAGAGATAGACAGAGAGAGAGACAAAAACCAAAGCCAAAAAGACCAGAATGGAGCAAAAATTAGGGGTCCCCATTTTGAATGGGGCGATGTGTGAAAAGGTCACAACAATAGTCATGGAGACTGCAATACCCCAAGAGGACAAGAATAGAGATGAAGTTGATATGCATGACTTCGTGATGGTCAAGGCTAATCTTGGTAGAAATACCAGACATGCGGATGTCAGTTTGTTCAGAGTTGTGTTTGAAAGCCTCCAAGAAAGAGTGCTCAAGGATGGAGAAGACAAAGCAGCCCTCAAGGCTGAAATACGACAACTCAGGCTCTTCATTTCCAACCTTGTCTAGGGTACTTCACAGGCTACTCAGTTGCTGCCCCAGGTTTTAGAGACACCAGTTGATCATCATCAGTTGAGACAGCTGGTCATTTATGGGAAAGAAACTCAAGAATGGATTGAGAGTTTCATTGTCAGAGGAAAGGAGATCTTAACACAGATGTTTCAGTTGAGAGACAACGCTCATGAGCTACGCCAAGGTATTCAAGGGTTTGAACAGTCAATGGCAGAGGTAAAACCAAGGCATCATTGTTGATTTGGATTCAGCCTATGGTTCAGTGGTCTCAAAAGAACACAAGAGGCAGATCCTTGCTTGGAGAGAGTGTCATGTCTTTAAGGTTAAAACTTACGAGAGGATATTCGAGGAGTTTATTGCCTACAGACAAAGGGTGATTGAAGCTCTTCTTTTCATCAATGAGTTTGTCACAAAGATTCCTTCTCGGTACAGTCTTGAAGATGGTTCTTACGTCAAGCTAGATGAAGTGCAAACTCAATTTCAAAGTATTGTTCACAGCTGTGATAGCAGCAATACAGTTGGTGGCAGAATGAATCACCTTGCCATGATGTCAGCAAGATTTGAAAAAGCAGCCAATGAGGTAGAAGATTTCCTGAAATCAATTGCAAATGGAGAAGATATCTTCGAAAAACGCACCTTTGCTATTGATGCGATAGATGCACCGAACCGGGACACAGTTTCCTGCTTTTTAGCGGATGTGATTGAGATTTGAAATGGCTTTCATCTAGAAGCTTTCTTTCCGCTTTCTTTCTATTCTTGGAGCAATTCTTATCCATTCTTCAAAAAAAAGAAAGAAGATAAATTGTAATAGTTGGCAGTCCCTGCTTTTTCTGCTTTCTTAGGTGTTAGATGTTATCTTTTTTCTAGATATAGAAATAAAGCTTGTTTGCTGAGCAAGCCCTAGATTGTGAAAGCAAGGAGATTTTAGGGTTCCCTACTCCTCTGCTTGCCTATAAATAAGAGCCTTTGCTCATTAGTTTTCTTTAACCATGCTAGTGATAACAAAACGCTGAGCCTAAGTGCCTTCTATTCGTTATTCAGTGTTGTTCAATTGTTTTATGATAGCGAATTGTTGAGTCTCTTTTAGCCAACAGGTAGTTATTGTAATTGTTGTTCCTATTGTGTAAGAACAAGTTTTGCAAGCCTCTTTAGCTGCAAGCTCTTGTTCCAAGCATGTGTTTAATAATTTTTGTTCTAGAAGTTTGAGAAATAAAATCATGAGCCTCCTTTGCCTTGGTATAACGTCTCAAATTTCCGTTATTTGTGTTATGCTTTTGCGATCTTAATTTCAGCTTACATTGAAGTGTGTAGATGTATGTTGAGAAAGAGTTCTCTTAAGCCTTTGTCGGAGAATCAACCTTGTTCATTTCTAATTTCTCTTGCTCTGCATATTACTTGAGAAGTTAGAAACGTCTTTAGCTTAAGTTAGTCGTAGTTGAAGTTCTTAATTAGAAAATCTCAGCTGCGGCATTTGTGTTTTATAAACCTTGTGCTCTAGCTGATCAAAAAGATAGGCAACTTAGTTTTTAGTTTACTTTCTTTCAACAACATCAGCAAGAGGGAGCTTCCCCTCCTAATTTGAAGAGCAGTTTTACTGTGCATAGCTGTCCGTTTCAAATACGCATTCCAAAGGTGCGAATTTAAATGCCAACAAAAGGCTTTTTGAAAAGGGATTTCATTCATTCTTGAAATCATTCAACACTTGTCTTTTTTGAAGAAGCTTTGGCTTTGAGGAAGAAACCTAGGGCTTCGCTGTAATTTCAATCTTGGAGAACGTAGCCTCTCTTCGATTGTGCTGGTAGCTTCATACGGAGGTCACATTTGTGCTTCATTGATGGAATTCTCAAAGGATTACACAAGGGTTTGTTCTAGAAAATCAGAAGATTGAAGATAAATATTGTTGAATTTCATTGTTGCTGATTGTGCCTTCACTTCTCTGGCACAAGGCAGTTAATATCATTCTTGTTGGGAGAGATTATCAACAGATTATTCAAGGGTTTGTTAGCAGATTGAAGAAATTCAGAAGTTAATGCACTACTGCTACAGTGATGTGAACAGTAATGATACAGTGATTCGCTACAGTGATCCGCTATAGTGATTCGCTACAGTAACTTGGTGCATCATTCCAATCATAATCTGCCCTAGGTGTCTTCATTACCAGGTCTGATTTTCAATATACATGCATTATCATCTATCATTGTAAAATCTGCTTAAATCTGAAGTTATTGTCTTGCTGTGTTAATTCTGGGCATTTCTGTACATTGCAAATCTGAAGCTTTTTGCTCAGATTGTAATTGTAAAAGCCTATTATCATTTTGCTGCAAATATTAAGGCTGAATATATGTGTAAACCTGAGACTGTGTAATGCTGTACATTTCTAAGTGTTATTTATTGGTAAATCTGCTCATATCATACTCAGCTGGGGTTTGCAAACGGCTGCTACTTCATTTCCCTGTAATATCACTGAAAAGTCAGTCAACCGTAATGGAAGAAAGTATGTATATTGCTGCTCAGTCTGATAATGTGATGGCTGTAGCTTATCCATTGTATTCTCTCTTATAAATCAGACATTTGGCATTGATTGGTGAAGAGGGAATTCAGTTTCAGATCTGCATACATTTTGCTGGCATGATTTTCATATGTTTGTATGATGCAATGATTGAATGAATGTTAACTCATTGATACTAGCTGAGTGTTTCATGAGATGAGATAGTATATGAGATTATTTATGCAAAACCAATTGTAAGTGACTTAGATATGCAAGCAAGCATACTATTTGACGAAATATCCAATATGCCAAACTGAGACAAATCAGAAAAATATGAGAAAAATTGCAATAGGGATTGTTCCATTTGGGGTGGGATATTACATGAAATCCAAGATCCAAACTCTATAAATCTTGACAACATGCCAGACAACCTTTGACCAATTGTCTTTTGCCTTTTTTCCCTGTTTATGAAGAGCTACATAGCTACCATCTGACAAATCTTACCTAACGATGAGCACCAAAGTCCCATGTGAATGAACATCACTCTAGTTATGAGGAAGGCAACACACAAAGTTGTGAAGCTTGCGGAACTTATGGATTTGTGAATCAAATCATAAACCAAATATATCAATAGTTTTGTTGTTCTTCCTCCCATATTTCCCCATTGAGCACATTAAAACTCCAAGCCTGAATTTGAGTAGGGAATGCATTATAATATCCCCCCTTGGAATGGATCCATATTTTCACAATTGTTTTGTTTGACAGATTGACATTTTTTCAGACACTTATCATGACATTATTCTAGATTTGTTTTTAGTACGCGTTGATAAGGGTATTTAATGTTTATGCAGAAATCTATTCCAAACTCAGCTCGAGTCTTCAAATGAAATGCATACATAAATCTGATAATCAATTTTTGATGCTTCCTTTCAATACAATTGACTGTCGCAAAATGTTACATTGGCAGTGTTGTACCCAAACCAAATTTTTTGCTTCATTAAGGCATTTTGCTTAAAAGAGTCTAAACCTTGTAAAATGATGTCATAACACTATTTTTGGGCAAATCAAGTATGGACTTTGTGTCAATTTGATGTCTGGAGGATACTAGAAAAAATTTGGAAAAATTGAAAATTAGGGTTTTAAAGCACCATGTTTCAGGTCGCAAAACCCTAAAAATTGAAACTTGTCAGAATTGGCTAAAAATTGTTTTGATTGGTTTGTTTTGCTTCATGATCACAATGGTGAAGTTAGATTCAGTTAAAATTCAGTTTAAGTCTGGTGGGTAGTTTTCACTTTTTCAGATGGGGAGATGGAATTTCTGAAGTCGTCAATGGTAGATGGCCAAAGACCAAGTGTTGAAATCTAAGCTTGAAACGCTCAAATGAAGAATCTATGGCGAGAAAAGTGCAAAATAGAGCTTCGTCTTGGAGGAGATTTTTCGCTGGGATGAAAATCATCAAAAAAATTCTAACTCTAGAGCACCAGAGCCTCTAGAGGCCAGGGGCGCCCTAGATTTCAAATGCCCAGATTTTAGTTTTGAGACTTGTCACTTCAGAGCAAACTTGTCAGGAATACTTTCAACTTCACGATGAGCTATTTAGCCAGCTTGAAAGATATGTCTAGCACCTGATACGGGAGATTTAGCGAGAAACGGGGAAGTTTCAAAAATGACTTTAACACTGGAAAGAAAAGCGCAGCTTTTGCAAAGGGCACCCATATTTTTGAGGGATCAGATGAAGGATTTCGACCAAACAACACCTAGGATGTTTGTCTCACATTTGATCAGGCTTCGCAACGCACCCATCAGCGAGTCAATCTAAGTTGTTGAACTGTCGGAATCAGAGGTCAAACACGAGGTTAAATCTTGGTCAGAATGACAAGGAAAAAAGCAAAAGCACCCCTGGAGGCTAGGGGCGCCCAGGGTTTTGGAGCCTTGAATGTCTTCTTTCTGGTGATCTCAGGTATTCATCCTATCCGTGTTACATCCAGCTTTTCGTTGCATATCTCCGTTAGATCGGAAAGTGAGTCAGCAGCCTATAGCTGGAGATTAAGTAGATTTTTAGCCAGTTGGAAAAACGGCTATCTCTGGGAACAAAAGCGCCCCTGGAGGCCAGGGGCGCCCTTGATTTTGAACCACCAGATGATGAAATTTGATGAAGTGTTCTCTTGAAGCTGTTATGCGGAATGGAGCCAGCTCCGCAGTGAGCCTGTTATCTAGTCCTGAAGTTTTGCCAAACACAAGATACAAGGAGGTCAAGTTTACCTTCGTAAGTAATGAAAATATTGAAAATTTGACTAAGTCTGGGGTCAAAAGCGCAACTTTTGCTAAGGGCGCCTTGATTTTTCAAGCCTCAGACCTCAGTTTTAGGGATTGCAGTCTCAAGGTTTTTGTCAAATTTGATCCTGCTCTTCAATGGAACTGTCAGCTAGTCAATTGGGTGTGTCAGTCAATCAGAATCAGTGATTGAACAGGAGCTCCGACGAGGGTTGAAAATCCAAATTTTCATTAAAATGGTTAGTATCAGTCAATCAAAATTAGTGATTGAACAGGAGCTCCGGTGAGGGTTGAAAATCCAAATTTTCATTAAAATGGTTAGTGTCAGTTAATCAGAATCAGTGATTGAACAGGAGCTCCGACGAGGGTTGAAAATCCAAATTTTCATTAAAATGGTTAAGTCTGAAAAGTGAAGCCGTGAGTCAAAGCTTTGACTTTTTGAACTGAGGATGATAAGCGCCCATGAAAGGTGGATTTTGAATATTATTTAATATTTAAATAATTCGACTTTAAGAGGGATTATTTTAATTGCAAAAAAGGATGATTTTAGCTTGCCTGTTCAGTTAAATGATTTGCATGTTGAGTTTAACTGAATTAATTAAAGGTGGCGCCCTTTTAGGGTTATTTGACATTCAATTACCTTTTTTCAAGTCCCAATTAGATGAAGTCGAATTCTTTTGAGGTCCAATCAGAAATAAATTAAATATTTTTAAAGGTAGTGCCTAATTGCATGAAGATGGATGATTTTATGCTTGAATTTATTTATTTAAGTCATCAAAATCGCCATTATTCTCATTCCAAGTTTAGAGCAGAGTAAATTTTCTTGAGCAATTGAAGATTCGAAGGTGCTTTGAGTTTAGTTTTTCAGTGCCAGGTCCAAATTGTTTAGAAGACTAATTTTCCAGAGTTCAATTTTTCAATGCATGCAAGCTTCATCGAATCTTAGTCAAGCATAGGCAATTTTCTACAGAAGCAGAATAAAACAAACTTCTATCTTTTGTCTAATTTTTTCTATTCTCGTCTTAGGTATTCTTCGCATGTCAAAGAAAACAGCGGAATATTCAGAATATGATCATTTGGGTTCACATACTTCGGCGACAGCAGCAAAACCCATGTCTTAGATTTTTTCGAGAAAATTGCCCCATAGCTTTTATTCTGCAGCTTTGTGCTTTTTTCCAAGAATTCCTTTGCATGTGGGTCAGAAACACATCTTTTTCAAAATTGAGCTATCTGGGTTGCCTTAGAATTCTATTACCTACAAAACCCATGTTGCAGATTTTCTCGGGAAAAATTGCCCCGAGTGAGCTCTGGAACCATAGTTACAAGACTCGCCCAAACTCGGCGAGTACTCGCGAGTCCCGAGGCGAGTGACCCTAAACAAGTCCCAGAGACTCGGCTGCTGAGTACTCGCCGAGACTCGCCGGACTTGGCAGACTCGGTAAACTCGCCGAGTTTTGTGCCTCAGACTCGGCCATTTTAATTAAATTTTTTTAAAAAAATTGCAATCTTTCATTTACAATATTTTTAATTAAATGGTGTGCGCAATGAAGGTTTGTGTGGTTTCGAAGGTCTTCACTTGGGCTTGGTGGCGGGGGCTCCTCCCCTCGACCCCGCCCTATATCGCGACAGTGAGCGCGCCCAGGGCGCTGCCCCGAGACCCTGCGAGGGGCGCTGCCCCGAGACCCCGCTGGGGGCACTGCCCCTCGACCCCCACAAGGGGCGCTACCCCTTGACCCCGCTGGGGGCGCTGCCCCCAGACCCCTGCAAGGGGCACTGCCCCCAAACCCTCGCAAGGGACGCTGCCCCCAGACCCCCACGAGGGGCACTACCCCTCGATCTTGTTGGGGTGTTTCCCCCAAACCGTCATCAAACTATAGGTCTAAGCATGTTATAGCCCAATGATGAATCATGATCATTAAACCTACAAAATACATATCCCCTGTTGCAAATCTTTGCATCTTTTGCAGTCAAAGCCATAATCAAGGATTATCTTGTTCCATACATTAGACAACAAAGCATGCAGTCTTGAAGGCTGCAATAAAATTTTAATAATAAATTCCTCACATGAATATACACACCAATCATTGAGATGCAAGAAAATATCATGGCTACATCATCATCTATGACCTATCTTAGACACTAGCACATGACTTGTCGTGATGTTGGGATGAGTAATGCAAGCTCTTTTGAGCCATAGACTTATATTTTTAGTTTTGATATTTGTTTTGATGCCATGGATTTCATATTCCATGAGTTTTGTGTACATTTGACAATATTTATATATCTGAATGTATTATTTCCTTCAGCTAAAATTTGCGTTTATACTTATGTGATCGATGTATGTTTGTGTATGGGATCATAGTAATTTCTATTTGATGATGTTATTGTGTCTTTAAGGTTTATTTATTAAAGGGTGCATGAAACAAGTTTTAAATCCTTAAAAATCTCTGAATTTCTTGGGTTTTTCTATTTGCCGAGTCTTTGTCGAGTCTGCGCCGAGTCTAGGCTCCGAGTCAGAGTCCGAGTCAAAAATTGGCTTGCCGAGTCTGAGGCGAGTCCGAGTCTTGTAACTATGTCTGGAACCCTTGCTTTCCTCGACTGAAAAACATCTGCATGCCTTGCTAAAACTCACTTTTTCGAATTTTTGTTGATCTAGGTTTGCTTAGAATTCAATTCTTTACAAAACCCACGTTTCAGAAATATTCCAAAAATTTTTCCCGCAACAAGCTATTTTTACCTTCATCCAGAGCTTTTGCAGCCTTTTCCGAAAGTTGTCCGAATATACCCAACTTCATAATCAAAAGTCCTCATTTTCAAAATGCAGTTCAACCCCATAGATTATAAGACCAAGTCGGTCTTGATGCATGACTTTTTGAAAACTTCAGACACAGACTTGGGTCGTGTCTATCCAGTGGTGAATCTGAGCACGTTGGAAGGCATTAGCAGCAGTACATTGAAGAATCTTGAACATTCTAGGTTGCTAGTGGCAGCATCTATTCCTATCACAGCTTTCGATCTCGAGTTTGTTCTTGCTTGCATCAAGCACTACGACTCGTCTACACGACAAATCAGATCAGCTGATGGGAGAGTCATCTGCAGGCTTAAGGGAGAGTCATCTGCAGCCTTAAGCCAAAGGACGTGGAAAAATGCTTTGCTATTCCTCCTTGTTCAGACAATTTCACTGTAGTCATTGAGGCTTGTGAGAAGATATGGTATGAAGACCAAGAGCGAACACAAAGGAAAGTTTCTCAGAGATGGTTGAAAATACAGAAGACTAACATGCCTAAAAAGGTTGGTCACGGTGAATTCAAGTATGAAGTTGTCGTTTTGATAACTCTACTCAATCGGGTGACAGGTCAGGAGGAGGCAAATATTTTCCGACCATGGATGTTCTATGTGGTTTCTAGGATCCTCGACGATACAAAACACTTTGACTAGGCCATGTTGATCAGCGAGTGCCTTCATCAGCAAATTACTGGATTCCTCAAAATCCACGAGTTTCACATGGTGTCTTACTTGGTCTACTTAGTTACATCTCAAGGCAGTTTTAGGCATCTGAGGACTAATGGGACTCTTGGTGTTCAGCACTTTCATGAATATTACTCTCAGTTGGAGTTCTGAAAAGCTGAACAGGATTTCAAGGCGGTGAATGATCACTTTTTCATGAAAACAGTCAGGGATCTCGACAATGAAATGCACATCAGGATTTCACCAGAGGCAAAATCAGCGATGGAGAGTTGGGTGGATTGGTTCATTCAATTCCCCACTTTCACATATATCTGATTCTATGGTTACGTCGAAGAGCCTCTGATGCTACCAAGGTACCCATCGGACAAAATCCTTTTCATAGAGTTTCTCAGACAAGCTCAACATGTCCACTTTTTTCTTCGCAGTCACCATAAGTCTGCGGTCTCCTTTCCTTTCAGATGGGGTATTTTCACATGCAGGTCTACCGCTAATTGCAAGTTTATGACAACCGAACTTGAGAAGTTCAACCTCAAATACCATATTGAGAGGTGTTCCTATGATCCTTTAGGTCAATATGCAGCTAGGTTGGAGCGAAGCATGGAACACAAGCCAACACTTGAGTATTTTTGGTCTAATTGCGAGGATGAATTTGAGGTTCGTCGACATCACTACTGCATACTTACTATTGCTAAGCTCTCTTATTTCCTATCAGAGGATGTTGAGGGTTTGTCAGATGATGACGGAGAGGTTCTACTTAGTTCATATGTCAAAGATCTAGTTGCTTGTCAGCCACTTCGCCAACCAGATTGGTACGCCAAGGAGAGTACTTCCATTGAGGACGTGTCTAAGTCAATTATCAAGACCAGCAAGCAGTTCTTGGAGAGTAAGCGAAGGCACAAAACAGATCCAATCAAGGAGCTACTAGTAGGATTTTCTTCATTACCTTCTACTTCGAGGTCAAGGCCTCAGGTTAAGGTTATCTTGAAGCCACCTGAAGGGGTTAGACTCAACGGAAACACAAAGGCGAGAAGTATTGGCAAGCAAAAACAAAAACAAGTAGAAAGGGCGCCTGAAGTTCCAGTAGAGACAGTCATACAGGCTGAACCACATCTTTCACCTCCTATTTCGCCATTTTCACCACATTCGCCTCCTATTGATATAAAGTCGGAGCGGGAACCACCAGTTCAGGGAACATCAAAGACAGTTGACCCACCACAGGTTGATACATCAGAAGCAATCTCTCCTCGAGCTGATAATATTGCTCATTCTTGTTGGCTCGAGAAATCTTTGGGAAGACAAAAGCGAGAGCCTTCATATCACCTTGATTTATCTGAGTTTGGCGACCCTTATTAGGGGAGGTTCAACAAGAAAATCAAGAAACAAGTGCACATTCAGAAGACTCTGGAATCAAAGATTGTCATAGAGGTTGCTACGCCACCAGAGGGTAAGAGCCTGGACGAGGTTGAGTTTGGTGATTTCACCTTCGTCAAAGCAAATCTTGGCAGGAGCACTAGAGAGACAGATGTGAGCCTCCTCAAGATTGTCACAAATAATCTTGAAGAGCGTGTCATGAAGGACGGAGAAGATAAAGTGCTTCTTAAGGCTGAAATCAGACAACTTCGACAATATATCTCTAATCTTGTTCATGGAAATCCAAGTAGAGCACCTATTCTTCCACAAAGCACACCAGTAGAACAACAGAAGTTGGATCAATTAGTCAATCATGGTAAACTTCTAGACAACTGGGTTAAAAACTTCATTGTTACATGTCAGCATCTTCTCGCAGAGCTATATTAGTTAAGGAGTGATGCACATGGACTTTGCTAAGGGATCCAACAGCTCAAGATTACAGTAGTAGAGGGCATGGCGAAAGATAGTGTTCTTATATCCCATTTAGCAGTTGCATATGACGCCATGGAGGTAGAAGAAGAGAAAAGGAAGATCTTCGCTTGGAGAGAGCAACACCTTTTCAGGATGGAGATGTGCGAGAGAATGTCTGCCAAGTTGAATACACTTAAGGAGAGTGTCACTAAAGCTCTCAGACTCATCAACAGCTTTGTCACTCAGAACCTGTTTCATTATCATCTTGAGGATGGCACGTATGTTGAACTTGATGTAGTACAAGTTGAGTTTGAAGGGCTGGTTCGTGATAATCTCGAGGGAGATCCTATGGCGGCTAAGTTGGATCACATCTCAGTGATGACAACTAGTTTCAAAAAGGAAACTGAAGTCAGAATATGCATGGGAGCAATCAGAGATGGTGACAGAGAGTTGAGCAGGCAGATTATCATCGTGGACAGCATCAAAGTACCAGAGGATGAGATAGTCGACTAGTTCCTAGATGAGATGTTAGACCGTGATGATCTTGAGTGATCTGCCAGTTGGGACCTGCAATTATTTTCAAGGATAGAGTCAAGAGCAGCAGTTAACTCAACTTTCAGTCTTGAGTTCTTATTGCTGATTTCATGCACGCACATCTCTTCCTGGGAATTATCTTCGCAGGAGTTTAGACTTTCAATTAGGAGTAGTGAACTGATGTTAGTTATCAGTTGTTTTTATTTCAATAAGGACTTGCATGTTGCACATGTCCAGTTCAGTTGAGTCCTATTTTTGTTAACTGATGGTAGTAGCTTTCCAGTTAACTGTATAGTTTCCTTTACTAGGGTTTAAAAATAAAATCTTGCATGTTTGCAAGACTATAGTTGACTCAAGGTGATTTTAGGGTTCCCTACACCTTTTGATTTCTATAAATAAGAGCTTTCTGATCATTTGTAATTAACTTTTGCACGAGATAGTAATATATGTTGTGCCTACCTTGCCTGTAATATTGTTGTTTTGTATCTATTCATGAGCTTTTACTATGATCATGAATTGATGTGCCACCTTGCCCTCATGTTATTATTATGTTATTTGCTTATCTTAGTTAAATATAGTGGCTAGTTTGATCGTTTATTGTATGTGTGTTTCGCCAATGCAATTTGTTGTCCTAGTTGGCTATTCTATGTTTGTTTCTGATAAGCCTATTCAAGTGAGCAAATTGCCGAGCCACCTTGCCCTCACGTTGTGAATTTGTACCTAAAGCTTATCGTTTGATGTGTGTGTCAATAAACCTATTCAGCCAAGCAAATTGTTGCGCCACCTTGCCTTCATGTTGTGAATTTGTACTCAGTTTATCGTATATTTGTTTGTTTCTAATAAACTTCTTCCTAGTCGAGCAAATAGATGTGCCACCTTGCCTTCACGTTGTGAATCTGTACCTAAAGTTTATCGTATAGAACATTCCTGCTCCATTTCCTCATACTCTATTTACTTGAGGAGATTGGATAGATTAAAGCTTTAGTTTAGTTGTAGTTAGTGATCTGCGAAACCAAAAAATCCTTAGCTGCAATGTTCGTGGTTTTTCTTAACCTTGTGCCTCTTCTAGCTGAGACAAAAAGATAGGAGTTAGATTACTTTACTTTTTCACGCAAATCAGCACTAAAGAGGGAGCTTCCCCTCCTAATTTGAAGAGCACTCATTACGCAATGTGCATAGCTGTCTGTACCAACTCGCACTCCTAAGGTGCTAATTGTTACGCCAACAGGCAGAAACGAAATATGGACAGTCATGCATACATCTAATGCTCAAAATGAGCTACAACAATACACTCTTTACCCTTTAACTAAAGACCAACATGCAGCCTCAATGACAAGCGATTTACAACTTATTATTAGCACATTGCACAGTCATAATATTCAGAGTTTTTACAAATAAATCTTAGACCTGGGAGAATGCACATTGGATTGAGGCTGATGGAAGCAACCTATAGCGTGATTAAAGTGCTGAGAAATGTCCACAAACTTCTCCAAACCTCTCCCACGACCCCCCAACAGCAGGATTCACTCCTGAAATCCTACGTATGGAATATGCAAGGCCAGATAAGTAAAAACTAGGCTATGTTTGAGTTTGAGATACTCACACTAGTTCCAAATACGCTCACGTCCCTTCCAAAATTCCAAATCATTCTCCTTTCAAGCTCACATCAACCCCTTTGGAATGTACGACCTTCACTTTATGGCTGCAACTACCTCCAAAATAAACCCACAAATCGGACCTACACTCAAGCTTAAACCCTAGGCGGATGCTATGCTAAAACATTGATCTTTGAATTATGAATTGCAAGATGTATGGCATCCAAGATGCAACACAAAACCCTTCAACTGGATATCAAACTTAACCCTAAAACTTTGAAAATCTTTGAAATAATGATCTCCAAGAAACCAATGAAGCCTTGTAATAACCTCTATATGAGATTATCTCTCAGAATGCCCTTGGGTGATCTTTCACACCTGTAGACATTGTTCTCTCAAAGGGTTTTCATCCTCTAAAAGCTTCAATCTTCAAAACCAGAAAACCCTTGCTCAATTTCTCCAATTTGCACAAGTTTCAATAAGATGAATAATGAATAATGAAAAAGCAAAAGCTTTTTGCTTTTTATACTCTCCAAATCCCCACTTGGCCAAAATAATTAAAATAAATATCTACTTTTGATGCTTTAATACATTTGGCTTTTTAAATATAATAAATTAATAAAGCATCATTAAATATAATACTTTACTAATTTCCATTTAACCCCTTATATCACCTTTTAATAAAGTCATCATTAAATATTAGTATTATTAAAGTCAATTAACTTTAATAATATAAATAAATCATTAATCCTCAATGATTGCCCAACACTAGCTCAAAAGAGTGATCCAATCATATTTTCCAGATGTAGACATGATGATGACTGATCCAGGCATGAATTACTATAAATAGTAAGTGTGGGAGAAATCGATCAAGATAACCTCTAGAAGGCCCACCACCAAAACACTGAGTCACTGAGCAAAAGAATATTGAGATTAACATCAAAAACTTGCTAAGGAACCACTGATTACCCTCAAAAGGGTTCCCTAAACATCAAATTAGCCTACGAGGACCAGATAGTAGGCTAACCATTGCAAAGATACAGATCTCGGAAGAAGGAGACATTTACATGCATGCAATATAAAATAATATCTACCTACTTTCTCAACAAATATCCATGAGCAAATTCTTGCAACTTCACTAAAATTTCCACAAAAACATAAACCATATTTAAAATGATGGTATCCACATTCCTCTTGAAGAATTATGTTAAATAACTAGTATTCCTTGGGTAGTTCCCTCTCGAGAATGCAGGTTTGTAATAATTGCAGATACGTGTAGTAAGTAGAATGTGTGGTGCTAACTCAAAATCAACAAAGAACTCTTCTTCTGCCAAAGATAAATCATTCTTTCCAAGAGGGAAATATATTTATACTTTCCAGTCACATTTTCTTGAAAATGTTAAAAGAAATTTCAACAAGTCCATTATGTGCATTTATTGCAATCCTTACATGCCATGAGATAACATCTCTTTAAGGAATTCTTGTAAAACATTAACGTGTGTTATCTATGTTTCCACATTCTACATACATATCTACCAAAGCAATTGCAATTACAATATCTGACATAATTTGTCTATTCTTTATGTTTAGATGGATGTCCATATCTTGTTTAAAAGCTCTCATTCTGGCATGGATTAAGAAAATATTAGCAACCATTGTGGAGTTTGGCATTGCACCTGCCAAACACATTTGCTTGAAAGTTTCTAAAGCCTTTTCAACAAATTCATTTTGTGAAAACTTGCAATCGTTGCACTCCATGAGATGACTTCTCTTTGAGATATTCTATCAAATTGTTCAAGTGCTTTAACTATGCTTAACATTTCTTGCAATCATGGCATTTCATCAGACCACATTCCATTGAGGTGCTCTACTAAATAGTCTATGCACCATGTCAATAATCCCACATTTTGCATTCATGTCTGCTAGGGCACTTGCCACTATAACATCTACGAAAATCCCCTTTCCATTATGCTTTGATGGATGTCTATACCCCATTCCGAACTTCCAAAATCTCCATAGGCAAAGGTTATGGAGCTCAGATTAACACCTATCATCTGCATTCACTTGAAAGTTTTGAAAGCCTCTTCAAAAAGAAAATTCATTATGTGCACATCCTACAAGCATGTCACGCCATGAGACCACATTCCTTCGACTTCACTCCTACCAAGTGAATGCGTTTGAAAGTTTCGAAAGTCTTTTTAGCAAATATGTTATGTACATGTCCTACAATCATTGTGTTCCATGAGATGAGATCTCTTCAAGGAATTTTGTAATGTCCCGTGTGTGAAGGGCTAAACCCTGGCAGATGTCCTAACCCGTCGTGCTGGCAAGTGTGTACCTGATAACTATATGGTGGGGCTCTATGGCCACGTGTCCACTGTTCTCGTAGCTTCTATGCCTTCACCTCTGAGGCTGGTGGGATGCAAACCTCACCCTTAATACCCTAGCTAGTTGCCCTCACTACTAGGACAATCTTTTGGTGTAGTGGTTGGGCCTTTGTGGTATTAGATCCAAGGTCTCTAGGTCAAGCCCTACGGAGCGCAGTGGGATGTAATTTCCCATGCATGAAGGGCTAAACCCCAGTAAATGTCCTACCCCATTGTTCTTGGAAGCGTGTACCTGATAACTAGATGGTGGGGCTCCACGAACACGTGTCCATTGTTCTCGTGGCTCCTATGCCTTCACCTCCAAGGCTAGTGATACCTCACCCTTAACACCCTCGGTAGTTACCCTCACTACTAGGCTAGTTTTTTGGTGTAGTGGTTGAGCTTTTGTGGTATCAGAGCCCAAGTCTTGAGGTCAAGCCCTACGAAGTGTGGTGGGCTATAATGTCCCATGCATGAAGGGATAAACCTTAGTGAATGTCCTAACCCATCCTACTAGCAAGCATGTATGTAATGTCCCCATTTTGGCCATACGCTCTTCTTTGACTGATAGCGTATTTCTGGAAATCCGTAGGTTGATCAGAAGTTAAATTAGGGTTTCCTTGCTTGGAGATTTGTGGCATTTCTAGGTATTTACTATTTTTAGTAAATACTAATTTTGGCAGTGGTTCAGTTGTCAGCCTTCATTAAGTCATTTTCAGTTGGAGCAGTTGTTATTATGGCTTGGTCTTCAGAGAGCTTTATTTGGTGAAAAATATTTAATTAAAGGCATTATGTTTTAATTCACTGTTGACACCCCCTTGGCCTAAGGAGATAACTTAAGTTGTTTTTAAAGTGGGGCCATGAAGGGTACGCCTTCATAAAGAGCTTATTAATTTTATTAAGAACTTTATTCCTTGAGCAAAAGTGGACGCCACTTTTATATTATTTGAATAAAGTGAAATTCTTGGAGGCTTTTGGGACGCCACTTGAGAAGTTGACTGGTCTTTGGGAATTGGAAAGGTCTCTTGTGTCTTTTGAGCTGCTTCTCAGGCAATTGAAGAGTTTTGTTGAGCTCTTATTTATTGAAGGTTTCTGCTCCAGCATTTCATCCATGAAAATTAAGCTAAAGTTATGCTGTCGAAATGACAATTGACATATTGCTTCGAGGAAGTCTACCTCCTAGCCTCTCATCCAATTTCGTGTTTGCAATATAACACCTAGTTGGCTACATTGCTGCTTCTCAACTTCAGACTAGCAGATTGAGCATCAAAGATTGAAGAATTTTGGAGATTTTGGTAATTTTGGTTTGCTGTTTCATCAACTGCTGAAAGTGATTTTTATTCATGGCTTATTTTCCAGCTTGAATTTCGTTCTGGGTATTTAACCAATCTGTTTGTTGACCTTGGGCGACTATTCATGCAAGTTTTGAGATTTTAATTTGAAGTGTCTGATTTTTAAATAAAATCGCCCCTCCCAAGAGGGCCGTACCATCTCATGTGCATTGGGAATTGTGCAAGTAAAAAAATAAGTTGGAGTTGCTGCTGTTTGGTGCTTGGTTTTTGGGCGCCTACCTCTTGAGAAACATTTGCAAAAGATTTCAGTCAATTCGGAGGTGAAACGAGTGAGTTATGAATATTTTACTGTTTCTCAGTCTGCTGTTATAATTTCCAGAATTCTGATTTTTATATCAGACTGTTGCAATTTCCAGATTTTTGGCTTATACTTCAGTATTTGAGTGTAATATCATTGTAGAAGCTCATACTTGTATCTAAGGGTCATTCCTTATCAATTGTACTTAGTAATTTGCAGAGTTTTATTTGTAAGGTTGAGATTAAGCATTACTAATCCAACCATTTCTTTCATTTCTGCAATTTACTTTCTGTTTATCATTAAATTACCCCTGGATGGTTTACCGCCAGTGTGGACAATCTATTTGTAACACTCTTATACCCACTTCACAGTGGTGAATCCCCACAGCTCTGTGGATGCCCGCCGCAGCGGATGAATTGTGCTTAATTGTAATTCTCCCCCCACTGTTTGGTGGTAGTGAGGAAATGTTTTCTATGGCTGGTTATCCGCCTAACAGTTTATAATTTCAATTTTCTAGACTCCGTCATATGTTAGCACCTCGCCCTCAGTGGGATCTTGAGTGCACATTCTTGACGTTGAGTAGTTCTTCAATTCAAGTTCAGTTTCTTCCATTCAAGTTCAGTTTTTAGTTTGAGGCTAACGCTAATCCAATCATCTATTGCTGGTTATTTTGTGTTACTTCTTCAAAAAAATTGGTTAGCATATTTCAATGTACCTGATAACCAAATGATGGGGCTCCACGGCCATGTGTCCACTATGCTCATAGCTTCTATGCCTTCACCTTCAACGCTGCTGGGACACAAACCTCACCCTTAACACCATAAGTAGCCACCCTGAAATATCCCACATAAGATATTTATTGTTTTTCTTATTTTAGGGTTCTAATTTTTGCCCTAATTTTTTTATTTCCAAATCTGGTCCAAAACCCTAGTTTCTGTAGTTCTGATTTTCTATTTCAAACCTAATCAAACACTTATAACAACCACTTAACATGCCAAAACATCATAACTATCATGCCAATACATGTGCCAAAATCATAGTTGAATTACACAATGATTCAACACTAAAATGTTACCAAAACAATAGGAAACTCAAATCAAAAATCTGCTGTTATAATTCAGAGATATGAAGTCTTCAGATACGTCAAATACCATAGGCAAACATGCCAAACATGCCTAGCTATAACCTGCTATAAACCCTAGGTTTTATACATACCAATTTATATGCAAATTTGACCTTCGAATGATGAAAAGGGACCGCCAAGGTGTGGCGCTCAAACTTAGGGTTTGAAACCATATGGCAATGAATCTCCACAACACCAAAAAGGCTGAATGAAGTGGATGCACAAGTCTGCAATATATGCTGCACCAAGAATGTTGTCAATGATGTCAAAAGTATGCAACAAAACCACCAAAATCTCCTCCAAAGGTAGTTGCACCAAAGGAAAGATGAAACCCTAGCCACAAGCACCAATTTGCAATCTTCAACAATGCCGGAAGAGGACTGGTCTGCTGCTGTAGAAAATTGAGTATATTTTCCAAACCCTAGCAGCCAAAAATCTCCACAAATCGCCTCAAGGAAGAGGTTGCTCCACTCCTAGAAGGTGGTGCTCAAACCCTAGGGCCAAACCCTACTCAATATGCCTCCCAAAACTCGCCAACAAATCCTCCTTCAATTCTGATCTGAATATTTGATATAGAAATCTGCTCCTCTTTATCAATGAACAACAATGAAGCACAAATTGATCCTCGTCACAGAATCACCCATGGATGAGCTAGGTTTTCATCCAACTCACCTTGAACACAAGGGTTTTTGTCCTTATTCCTATGCTCAACTTTCCTTGCAGCCAAGAGAGTAAAATTCAAATCAAAATGATGTATGCTCAATAATAATGAAATGCCTTTCATGCAACTTATATTTATACAAGCTTCAACTCTCTCCCATAGCTGACCTAGAAAAATTATTTCCATTTTATTTTTAAACTATTTTCCTCCAAGTAGGCCGACCACCTCCACTAGCCTTGGGTGTCCAAAATTAAAATTAAATATTTGAATTAAATTTTATTTTATTTTTCTCCTTGAGCGCCCCAACATAAGAATAAGATATTTTTTATTTGTTTTGCCCACCTTTTAACCTCCAAGTGGGTTGCTCACCTTCTTGGGAAATATTTCATTATTTTTTACTTCTCCAAAATTAATATAAAATTATGTAAATTCATTTGCCAAGTTCGCCTTGCCAAGGAAAAAATAGTTAAGCTATATACAAAATAATTTTCCAAATATCCATGACACTCAAAACCCATGGCTCAACCAAATCATTCCCTTATCACATGAATTAGCCTACGGGAATAATGAATAGGCTAACTCTCTCCCTACTAGGTGATCATGCCGGAAATGGGAACATTACAGAGAGCCAAAGGCCCAACCACTACACCAAAAGACCGGCCTAGTGGTGAGAGCGGCTACCCAGGGTTTTAAGGGTGAGGTTTGCTCCCCACCAATGTAAGAACCCTCCTGTCCTATTGAAGAGTTCTCAAATGCCACTATTGTCTTTTTTGTGTCTTTGAATAATATTTGTTTTTATTTTTGTACTTTCCAATGATGTTGCCAGGTAAAGAAATACAAGAGAGATATGCAAATCCAAAACAAATATATATAATGCTATGAGCTCGAAATGATTATCTATATTTATTATTGCATTCTTAACTGAAAATTTGCAAAATAGCATGCCAAATGCCTAACAATGCAATTAAGAATAATTTTGGAAATGAAACTTGTTGTAGCTGAAACCTGTATATGATCGATTTTCCCTTAAAGTGGTCTTTTCCAACTCTTTATAAACTGCAAAGTCTTCTACTATGCTGGCCGCCCTGGGATAGTATGAAATGAGCTTCATAAACCAAGCGACTTGGCTGATAGAGACCACGCCCAGCAATGATGAGAGGACGTTTGGCTGCTACAAGACAGTACGGCCTCTTAGTTGTAGCAGTACAGCCAGGTTAGATGCATTCAACTGTAAATCAATGGCAGCAATAATAACCTTGAGTTTTGCAATGTAAAAACCCTTCAAATCTGCTTGCAACCTTGAATAAATCTTTAGAAATATGCTCAATATTGACTGCTGGTTACAGCCAACTCCTATGGCAATCCTTCAAAAGATCTCTCACCACCTCAGGAATGCAAAATCAAAGAGAGATTCCGTTCTTAATGATCAAAATGTGCAGAAACCCTAGCACTATTCTTCTCACAACCAAATCACCAAAAAGCATAAGTTTCAAATGAGTGAATGAATGCTTTTGTGCTTTTGATGAGCCATTATATACTTTTTTCCAAGTATGTCAATCCCCTCTAGAAGTCTCATTTAAATCATTTAAATGATATTTAATATATTTCATGTGCACTTAATAACATTAGAATAAATCCTCATAAAGGGACGCCCCTTTAATGAATCATTAATTGAGGGTCATGGCCCCACTAGTCATAAAGTGAACTTAAAAACTTTATAATATCCCTTTATAAAATTTTATTATCATTAAAGTGACTTTAATGATAATAACTCCATAAATACTCATTAACTTACCAAACCAACTCAACCCGAGGATCAACACTGCATCCATGATACACCTAGGTGCCTTACTATAAATAGTAACACTGGACTCCACTGACAAAGTGACTTACTATAAATAGTAAGTGTGTGAAATTGAGTCCTAAATCACCAAACAGAGGACAATCTTGAACCAAGCTGAGCTTTGGAGAAGAAAACACTCAAATAACTGCCAAACAGGACCCTCTAACCATCTGCATTAGCCTACGAGAGCCAAATAATAGGCTAATCTACCAAAATCGAGAACATGAAATATTCCGAGCCAAATTTTTTCGTTTTTTCAAATTCAAATTACAAAGCAGTGCACTCGTTAAGGTTAGAGAAGAAAACCAAAACGTGCAAGTAAGCAACTCTAACCAGAATGGCGCCGATGATGGCGAGCATTGGTCAGAGGATCTTCTACTCTAAAAACAGAAAGGAACTCAACGTCAAGTATGTGCTACCCAATCCAATGCGGAGTGAGGGGCGACCATATGACGGAGTGATTACAGAATTCAATACTTGAAATAAATGCTGAAACTGGAAATACTCGACACCCAGAATGTGCTTGCTAACCCAGGATGGGAAAGTAGCTACCATAGGGCGGAGCTGTAACTATTACAATAACTTTAAATGAAATCATACATTACAATCAGATTTGAACAAGAATGAGAATGACTGCCAGTACTACTGTCAGTTTTACAAATGATGTTCAATCGCCTGCTGATATCATAGAAATTTGTCAACTTAACATTACATCAAATGATCTCTTTTAGTATGGATAGAAGAGCCAAACACAATAGATCTTTCAATGTTCAAATACAAACGCTGTTTTTAGACAAATCTGCACTCTTGAATTAAAAACAGCAGTCTATAGAATTTACTCATTTACTCATATCTCTCTCTTAACTTGCCCGAATTACTTGAAACAAAATGCAACATGGTCTAATGGAGATGACGCCTAAGATAGAACACAAAACACAGATCTAGAAGCCTTTAGTTATTTTGCACGGATGCCAATGCACATGCTGAATGGTACGGCCTTCAGCAGAATTTCGACCTCTCTTTAAAAATAAAAGGCTTGACAATAAATTCTATAATTCTAGGAATATGTTCCCTCTTCCCCCACAAATAGAATAAGACAATACCCACAACCCATATTTTTGTATTTTTTGAATTACGAACAAAAAACCCAATCTGCTGTAGCTAAATCTGCAAATACAGAAAACTCTCTAATATGCAACTTACTTAACAAGATCAAACTGAAATACAAGCACAAATACAAATGCAAACTTACAAATGATTGAATCACTCATAAGCATACTAAAATCTCCACTAGATGCTATCTCTCAAGCATGAAGTCGAGCCCAGACTAGGAGGCATTCATTCCTCGAAGAATTCCCGCAACCATTTCGGCAGCATAACATTAGCATAGTCCAAAGATGATGAAATGATGCTCAACTCCTTCCTTTTATAAATTTCCATTTGACTTCTTGTAACCCTAAAGTCACTTTCAATCCAAAACCCTAATCTCCTCAAAATGGCGTACTTTCTCCTTCAATGTTTAATAAATGATATTTTAATTAAATGCCCTTCTTGAAGAATGCGCCCAACATAAGCTTGTTTGACTTTGGCAATAATTAAATTAATCTTTTAATGAGGGCGCCACCCTCAAAGACCCCTTTTTAAAAACATCTTTAAGTCATTAATCTAGGCCCATGGTCAACGTTAAAATATAATATTTAAACGTGACTTTTTAATTAAATGACTTAACTTATCCCTCCGAAGGTGCCCTGAAGCCAATACTAAGCCAAACATCTGACCAAACTGAAGCAGGAAGTCACCCGAGCTGAACTCATCTGGAAGCTGCCAAAAATAGAATTTACTAAAAATAGTAAATTCCAAAAAGTGCTCTGAATGCCGAGATGAACCTACCACTGCGAAGCTCTCTGAAAACCCAGAAAGAATCCGCCATTGAATCCACCATCTCTGAGCAGTGACCTCCTCAAAATTAGGAAACCCTAATTTATCTTCCGTCTAGCCTTCGGGTTCCCAAGGAACGGGCCAACGGTCACTGGAAAGATCAGGTTTGAGAAGGGGACATTACAGAACAAGCCAAAAAGGGGACATTACAACCAACCTTGGAGGTGAAGGCATAAAAGCCACGAGAACAGTGGACATGTGGTCGTGGAGCCCCACCATCTAGTTATTAGGTACACGCCTGCTAGCACAACGAGTTAGGACATCTGTCGAGGTTTAGCCCTTCACACACGAGACATTACACATTTTGTTTAATAGTTTACACACCTTAGCTATGTTTCCTAGGCATGAGTTTCTTGGATAGTTATGATAACTACCTCATCGTTTCAGCCATTAGCCTTTTGAGATTTATCTAGAACCTTCCCTCAGCATTTAATGAAGAGTTGTGAAGTCATGTAAAATCACACATTGTGAGGGAGGTTAGTATCCTTCATAAAAGTGCACACTTTAGGCAGAGTTGTTAACTTGTCAAAAACCACGAGCCTTACCATTCATGGTTTAAATTTATAAATCAGCTCATTTCAATGGAGGTTGTGAACTCATGTGAAAGTGTACGCTTTAGGTACATTTATTAAACTGCCAAGGAATACCAATTGTTATTAATATTAGATTATCAATAATTTACTTCCCTTATCATCCTTTGAGGAGTTAACAACTTACACAAAACTATGCATTTTGAGTAGACTTATTCAACTTCATAAGATTGCGCATTTTGAATGGACTTGTTAACCTTCACAAGATTGTGCATTTTGATTGTTCTAGTGTTGTGTATGATCCACGAGTTGTCTTTGGATTTGAGGAAGCGTGTACTTAAATGTTAATGGTGTTTACACAGGTTCAGCCGACCTTGGGTGTTTACACTAATTATGGATTTGCTTTGGTGATTGTGGAAGCGTGGTGTGGTGCATATGTATGATTTGGGTCCAAGTTATGTTGTACCCAAACCAAACTTTTTGCTTCATTAAGGCATTTTGCTTAAAAGAGTCTAAACCTTGCTAAAATGATGTCAAAATACAGTTTTTGGGCAAGTCAAATATGGACTTTGGTCAGTGTCATGTCAGTCATCAGCAGCAATTGTTGAGTACCTGGAGCTCAGAAACTGAACCTAGGACTCAGAACGAGACATGTGATGATGGAGAAGCACTTCACAATGAAATTATACTCCTACATAGTCATTTCAATGGCCGGAACAGTGATTACAGAGATCAAACAAATGTAGATTTTTAGCAAAAAGCAGATTTGTGCCCCTGTAGCCCAGGGGCGCCCTTCTCCTTGAAGGCCCAAATCTTGTTGCTTTTGGTTAAAAATGCAGTCAATCTCTTCAGAATTAGCCCAGCTATCCGACGAGCTATCCGGCGAAGTCATCCAAGTTGCAGAACTCCGGTAACTGACGTCAGAAGCTGAAGGTACATGAGGTTGCATATTACAAAGGATGGTCAGTTCACAGCTTTTTGAGCCCCTGTAGCCCAAGGGCGCCCTTCAATATGGCCCATTAGATGATGGTATTTGCAGATGACGTCTTCCTGAGATCTTTTTTGATCTAGTCTAGCTTCGCAATGCACCAGTCAGCCAGTCAATCTGACATTCTGAGTGATCATGGCAGGGATTCTACCAGACACGTAAATCAGAGGGTGGAGAAATGTAGTGATACACACCTGTACCTCTGTAGGCCAGGGGAGCCTAGCCTTTAGGCCTGTCAGATGGGGTTTTTAGCTTTCGCAGTCTTCACGAGACTTGTGCGCAATTACTCCAGCTATCCAACGAGCCCAGCCGTTAGCCTCCGAGATTTGGCAAACGCTCGTACGTGCGAGGTCTTTGTAGAACACTGAAAAGTGAAGACATCCAGAAAATGGTTGTATAGAGCGTATATTTCATCTTGGAAAAGGCGCCCTTCCCTTTGAGGTCTTAGAAGCAGTTTTCTTGCTTCGTTGCCTCCAAAGACATCTCTCGTAAGTTGTTCTAGCTACACGATGAGACTGACGATGCGTGAATCGGAGCACTCCAGCTCCCAGTGTCAAGGGGCGAATTAGGGTATCTGGTTGAAAGTTGCACTTTTGACAAAATGTTGTTTGAGCCTTCACAGGCTAGGGTCGCCCTTGCTTTTGGGGTCCTTAATGCAGCTTTCAGGTGCCTTACATACAGTCGTTGGATGCGGAATACTTCCAGTCACGCAATGAGCCTACCATCCAGTCAACAAGGTTCATTGTTCTCCGTCAGCGGCAGATTGAAGCATAAGATGGCAAAATGAAGAAATAACTAAGTCTGGAGACGTAGCATCAATTTAATCAAAGGCGCCTAATTTTTTGAGGTGTCAAACGTTGGTTTTAGTAGTTGCAGCTCCCAACAAACATTTCATCCTTGCTCTGCAGACTTCGCAATGGATATCCCATCTCGGTCACAGCCTCACTCAATCATCCGGAAATCAGTGTTGAACATGGTCAACTATGACTTGCAGTCAGCTATAAAGTAGGAAGTTAGCTAAAAATCTCATAACTTGTGCAAACAGATGCCTGGAGAGTTAATTTTTGACTTTTTGGCATTAGTATGCCGAGATTCTTCCTAATTTACCAAAATAATATTAAAATTTGACTTTTGCATGTTTGCATTAAAAGTGGCAATTTTCCTCATTAATTCATTAATGGCACCCTTTTTAATATTAAATATTAAAATTGCATATGAAAGCAAACTGAATATTTTATTATTATTTTGTAATCCAGACTCTGAGTCAGTATCAATTCAACTGGCGGGGGTCCAATCAAAATCATTCTTTTTCAGTCAAGGTTTTAAAATCTTGCAGTCATCCTTTATGGTGCGATTTTACTCTATTTAATCATCGCCACCATTAATTCATTCATCCAGCTTCAGAAATTCGTAATTCTTCAAGGCAGAGGCGAATTTTCTTCCAAAGTTGGGCGATTTCATAAGTAATCAATTTCAGAGACATCAAAATATTCCTTTTGCAAGTGCAAAGTTTGAATTCATCAACAAATTTGAAGATTAAAGTGGCGATTTTGACAGAGGAGAGCAATAAAAACGTCTTTCTTCTTCTCAAAATTCTTCTAAATTCTCTCAGATTTCATTTGCATATTCGAGAAATAGGAAAATTTTGACAAAACAAATCTTTTGGGTTCATTCAGAATAGTTTCCTCGAGAAAAACCATGTGCTAGAATTTTTCAAGAAAATTTACTCCAAAACATCAGTTCTCGAGGCTCTAATTTTCTCAACTATAAATTCCTTGCATGGTCGAGTAGAAGTCAAATTTTCACATTTCTGACGTTTTGGGTTGTCTTAGAATCTTTTCTGGACAAAACCCATATCTCAGATTTTTCCGTGAAAATTGCCCTTCGATAGGCTATTTTTAGCTTCAGCAGGCTATTTTTAACTTTCCAGAAAACTTGTCAGAATATAGCCGTGTTCACAGTCAACAGGCAAGTTTTTCAAAATGCAATACACTCAGCTCGATTTCAAGACCAAATCGGTCCTGACTCACGACTTCATCAAGACAGTTGATACGAATCTCCACAAGGTGCTTCCAGAAGCAGTCTTAGATCCACTCAAAAATAGAGATTTGATAGTTCAGAACATTCAGCAGTCCGGGTTACCTGAGGCCGCTTCCATACCTATCTCAATTCACTGTGTAGAGTTTGTAATCTCTTGTGCTAAACATTACAACTTTGCTACTCATGAGATAGTGTCAATAGATGGACGAGTTATATGTAGTCTCAAACCCCTGGATGTCGAGAGATGTTTTGGTATCCTTAGCACCCGAGCAGTCTGGTCATTTTTATGGAGCAGTGTGAGCGTGCATTCAATGCTGATATGGACAAGTGTCAGAATAAGATGGCAGAGTGATGGTTGAAGCAAAAGAAGAACAAATTGCCAAACAACGTGGGTCGCAGTGAATACAAGGATGAGTAAGCGATTCTAATTACACTTCTGAATCATGTCTCGGGTCATGCAGACACCAACATATTTCAGCCTTGGATGTATTACATCACTGGTCAAATCATCTCTGGGCAAGAGCATTATGACTGGGCATCCTTCATCAGCGATGATCTCCACGAGCAAATCACCAATTTCCTAGTTGCCCACGAGTTTCACATGTGTTCCTACCTCGTGTACTTGATCGCTTATTACAGTCAATTTAGAGGGTTGAACACGGTGGGCATACTTACTATTCAAAAAGTCTATCACTACTAGGACCAGCTTGAGTTCACTAAGGCTGAACGTCACTTCAAGCCTGTTCACGAGGCTTTTCTGACTTACACAGTAAGAAATTTGGACTATGAGTTGCACATTCGTATCTCGGCAATTGCTAGAGCAGCGATGGTTGATTGGGCGGACTAGTTCATTCAGTTCCCTACATACACCTACATCCGCGTATACGGATTTACAGGAAATCTAGCTATGCTTCCACGCTATCCTACGCATAGGACAATTTTCATGGAGTTCCTGAGGCAATTACATGATGTTCATCGTCATTTGTGCCGCAAGCATAAATAGGCTGCCAACTTTCCCATGCAGTTCAGAATCTATTGGTGCAGAACGTGTAATGTCCCCATTTTTGCTATATGCCCTTCAGTGACTGATAGCCTATTTCCGGAAGCCCGTAGGCTCGTCAAAGGTAAAATTAGGGTTTCCTATCTTGTTGGGGTTCTAAAGAAGTTTTGGTAACTTACTATTTATAGCTGTTTGCTATTTTTGGTAAGTCTTTTTTTTAGCAGTATCATTCTAGCAGCAGCTCAATCATCTGCAGTTTTGTTTGGTTGATTGGTTTCGTTTTCAATAATTTCGAAGGGTATTATAGAGAGATCATCTTCTGTCAGTTGTACTTTCATTCTATTAAAAAACTCTTATAATTTGTAGTAATTCTCTTCATTGTAAGGCTGATAACAATAGTATTGTTTCAGTCTGTTTAATTGTTGTTTTATTTTTGTTTGTTTATCACATTGTAACCCCTACATGGTTTACCGCCAGTGTGGGAAAAAGAACTTGCTAATTCTCTCATTGTACCCACTAAAAAAGTGGTGAATTCCCACTCATGAGTGGATGCCCGCCGCAGCGGATGAATTAGTTGAAATGTTTCTAGTATTCCCCTCACTGTTTAAGTGGTTGAGCAGAAATCTTTATGGCTGGTTCACCACCTCTTTCAGCTTTGAGTTGCATTTGATTTCGATTGTAATTCTATTTTCTCTGCCATATGTTAGCACCTTGCCTTTCAAAGGATCTTGTGTGCACATTCTTGGTGTTGCGTGCAATTTCAATTTATTCCTCCTTCAAGTTAACGCTAATGCATTTGGCGTAGTGTTGGTTGTGTTGCTTAATTCAAGAAAAAAAATTACCAGCACATTTCAGTAAACAATGTGGAATAATAACTCTAACCAAGAATGCACCCTAAGACCCGATGATGGAGGAGGGGAGGGCATATGGTCAGAGGATCCCTAGGATCTAAATAACTCAATAACTGAAACTGATTACAACTGAAGTAAAAAGATAAAACTCAACGCCAAGAATGTTCACCAAGATCCTCGGAAGGCGACGTGATAGCATATGGCGGAGTACTTATTACAAAACTGAAATAAACTCAAGCGGATAACCAACCATGGAAGTTTTCAACACTAACTAATTCATTCGATGCGGCGGGCATCCACTCAAGAGTGGGGATTCACCACTTGACAGTGGGTACAAGGAAAGATTAAACATTCATTCTCCACACTGGCTGTAAACCATCCAAGGGTGCTTAATGTGAAATTAAATGAAATAATTGCAGCAATAAAGGATTGGAACAGTACTACTGTTTACAATACTACTGTTTAAAGTCTTACAATATGAGAAAGAGCTGCAAAATTACATGAGGATTACAATAGCTTCAAAGCACATAAGAACTAGATGATCCCACACAATTAATTATCTCTCAAATGCTGAAACATGAACCAAAATCTGAACTACTAGAAGTCTGATAATAATAACCAGCAAACTGAAAATGAACAACCAGCAAACTGTGAATCAATGAAATGTTCATAACTCTTTCATTTTACCCCCGAATTAAATTAAATCAAATACAGATGCTTTCTAGAAGGTTCGTGCCCAAATTGCAAGAGAAACAACTTCAAAACACCTTCAATCTTTTGGCAAAAAATTTTAATGCCTCCATGAAAGGTACAGCCAAGCTAGGAGGGGCGATTTACTCTAAAAAATCAGATACTTGATAATAAAATCTCAAATTTGGTAGAAAGGGTCACCCATAGTAAACAATCACTTAACAACAATGCCCAGAACCATATAAAATCTAATCAAAGAGCTGCGAACAAAAACCACTTTCGGCTGTAGATGAACCAACAACTCAAAATTGACAAAAACTCCAAAATTCTTCAACAATTGAGCTCCATCTGCTAGTCTGAATGAGAAGCAGCAAGAAATACCACCTAGGTGTTATCTTTCAAACACAAAATTGGATTGAAACTAGAAGGTAAGCATCCCTCGAAGTAAAAACCAAGTTGTCATTTCGACAGCATAACATTAGCATAAGTTCATAGATGTCAAATGCTGGAGCAAAGCTTCATTTTAAAGAAAATGAAATGACTCTTCAATACCCATCAAGGTACGCCAAAAGCCACATTTGAAACTTTTCAAATTTCAAAAAGTTATTAATTCCTCCTCAAGTTGCGTCCATTCCAAGACAATAAAAAAACTTAATAAAAAACATAATTTCCTTTAATGAAGGCATCCCCCCCTCCATGTCCCTTTTTTAACACAACTTGATGTTAGAGCACTAGGCTATGGGGTCAACATAAAATTATAATAATATTGCCTTGAAATGAATTATTTTACCAACATAATGCTTTTTTAAAGCCAAAACTCAAACCCAAGCAACTGCTCCAACTGAAAAATGAAGAACTGAAGAGCTGACAACTGCTTACTACCATAAATAGTATTTACTAAAAATAGTAAACACCCAGAAATGCCACAAAACCTCTAAGCAAGGAAACCCTAATTTCACCTCAATCAAGCCTATGGGTCTCTGGAATAGGTTGATGAATTACTGGGTTGATCACTGATGAGAAGGGGACATTACAGTCCACCCCCCTCGAGATTGCTTGTCCCCAAGCAACCGCAAATCAGGATGTTGGAAAATATATTCACCTTCCCATGTTGCATCTTCAATGGGCAAGTTCCTCCATCTGACCAAGTACTCCTTGATTGTTCTTCTCCTCAAGGAGCGCTCCCTAGTGTCAAGAATCTCTTCTGGAATCAGCACCAACTACCCTTCTTCATCTAGTGGAGGTAACTCTCAAGTAGCCACCACATTGTGCCCAAGCGTCTTTTTGAGGTGTGACACATGAAAGGCATTGTGAACTTTGCTATCAGTTGCAAGCTCTATCTCATATGCCACTTCACCAATCCTTTTGGTGACTTTGAATGGACCATAAAAACGTGGCTTTAACTTTTTTGCACCTCTTTAAGGGAAAATTGTCAATAGGGCTGAAGTCTCAAGTAGACCATGCCTCCCACCTCAAAAGATCTTTCAACACGCTCCTGATTAGTGTATAACTTTTGTTGATTTTGAGCTTGTTGCAGATTTTCCTTAAGTGATTTCAAGATGTCTTGGCTGTGCTGAAGCATATCCTTCGCTTGTGGAGCTCTACTATCACCAAACACCAAATCTACGAAGTTAAGAGCATCATATCCATAAAGAGCCATAAAAGGAGACATCTTAATTGACATATGATAGGAAGAGTTGTAACAATACTCTCCCAAATGAAGCCACTTAATCCAAGCTCTTTGCTACCCCGAAACATAATTTTTGAGGTAGCCTTCTAACCACTTGTTGACAATCTCGGATTGTCCATCTGTTTGCGGGTGATAACTAGTGCTTGGAGTAAACACTGTTCCACTCAACCTGAAGATCTCCTGCCAAAAAGCACTTAGGAACTTACTGTCCCTATCACTAACAATGGTTTTAGGCAACCCATGCAAGCGGAAAACCTCTCTGAAGAATAATTCAGTTACTTGAGTTGCTATGAATGAAGTAGTGATAGCATAGAAATGAGCAAATTTAGTTAGTCTATCTACCACAACATAAATACAATCACGTCCTTGCACCTTAGGTAAACCTGTGATGAAATCCATAGCAATGCTCTCCCATTTCCGATTTGGAATTGGCAAGGGCTGCAACAAACCAGCTAGAAAAGAATGTTCATTTTTATTCTTTTGACAAATAGAACATTCTCTTATGTAATTCATGATTTCTTCCTTCATCCCTTTCCAAGCAAACCTTTCTCTAATCTACTTACAAGTCTTAAACATGCCTTGATGACCAGCAAGTGGGACATCATGAAAAGATTGTAGAATCTCCTTTTTAAGCTTAGATTCAGGTACTAAAAAGATCCTACCCTTATAGAGAATCAACCCATCAACCAACTTATACCTTTCATCATCCAAATGACCTTTTACAATGCTAATTGCAATCTGATTTTTTGCATAATCAGCAGCAATTAACTCCTTCCAACCTGCTGTAAGCTCACAAAGTGATTGCAAATAAGGTCTTCTTCATAGGGCATCTGCAACTATATTGTTCTTTCCTTTGACATACTCAATGTCAAAGTCATAAGCTTGGAGCTTACTTACCCACTTTTGTTGCCTTTCATTCAAATCTTTTTGGCACATAAAATGTTTAAGACTATTGTGATCAGTCTTAACAACAAATTTACTCCCCACCAAATATTGACAAAACTTAGACAATGCGTGCATGATAGCAAGCATTTCTTTGTCATAAATTGAGTAAGATTTTTCTACTCCTCTCAACTTTCTGCTCTCAAAGACAATGGGGTGCTTGTCTTGCATGAGAACAGCTCCAACTCCCTCACCTGAAGCATTGAATTGCAACTCAAAGGGCTTTGTGAAATCCGGTAGGGAAAACACTGGACATGAGCTCATTATGTGCTTGAACTTATCAAAAACTCTTTGTGCCTTATCAGTCCATAGGAAAGATCCTTTCTTTGTAAAATCTATAAGGGGGGCTGCCATGTGAGAATATCCCTTGACAAATCTTCTGTAGAATCCACACAACCCCAAAAATCCTCTCAAATGAGAAATATTCTTTGGAGGTGACCAATCAAGGATGGCTTTAATCTTCTCAGGATCAACTTTGACACCCTCAGCACTGATGATATGGCCGAGATATAGCAGCTTCATCATTCTGAACTCACACTTTGATTTTTTAGCAAACAAACATTCTGCTTCCAATATGCTAAGCACTTCTTCTAAGTGCTTGAGGTGCTCTTCCCCTTACTGAAGATGAGAATATCGTCGAAGAAGATGAGCACGAACTTCCTCAACTACTGTCTAAAAATCTTGTTCATACAAAATTGGAATGTAGTTGGGGCATTTGTCAAACCAAATGGCATAACAAGAAATTCAAAATGCCCAAAATGGCATCTAAAAATTGTCTTCTCTATATCCACCTCCCTCATCCTAATTTGGTGGTAGCCTGAACAAAGATCAATCTTCGAGAAATGCATAGCCCCATGGAGCTCATCAATAAGCTCATCTATCCTAGGAATAGGATATCTATTCTTGATCGTCTTCTAATTCAATGCGCGATAGTCAACACATACGCATTGTGCCATCTTTCTTTCTAACCAGCACCATTGCTGAAGCAAAAGGGCTTTTGCTTGGCCGAATGAACTCCATCTCCAAAAGCTCCTCGATGGATTTTTCGATTTCATCTTTCTGCTTCTTTGGATAATGGTAAGGCGTGGTGATGACTGGCTTTTCTCCTTCTTCTAGTTCAATCACATGCTCGAAACCTCTTTCAGGAGGTCTCCCAGGAGGTAGGCTACCAACGACTTTACTCTTCTTTGAAAGTAAGGCTTGAATATCAGGATGATATTGCCTTTTCTCTTCCACTAGATCAGTTGGTAGGACTAAACACTCTACTGCCCATTCAACTTGATCATGATGGATCATCCTTTCCATTCTCTTCAAGGACACAATTCGAGGGCCCACATTTGACATCCCTCTCAAAACAACCTTCTTCCCATCAACTTGAAATTTCAGCTCCATTGTTTGTAGATTCAATGTGATCTCTCCAAGAGATCACAGCCATTGTATTCCCAAGACGGCATCGGTATCACCAATACCCACAACATAGAAATCATTCTTTACTTCATAATTTCCTAACTGTATACAAAGGTTAGGAATCTTCTCTGTGCATGACATGGTGAAACCATCAGCTACCATCACTTTGAAGCCTTCAAACTCTTCAGTCTTCAAGCCTCTCTTTGTTACCAATCCTTCGTCAATGAAGTTGTAAGTTGCTCCAGTATCAATTAGAACAACAATCCTTTGAGAACCAACCACTCCACGAACCCGAAAGGATTCATTTTTTTGAAAACTTGATAATTGTGCTAAAGCACTACCATCTCAAACCTCATTAGGCTTCTCTTTTGGAGCTTCTTCACTATCACTGCTTGCTGATTCGTATTACTGATCAGACGAATCAGATTCTGATCCATAATCAGAATAGCCCTCCATTTGATGTGCTTTGCCTCTTCCATAGCAACGGTGACCCTTAACCCAAGGTTCATGACAAGTATAGCAAACACCATCTTTTCTAAGCTGCTCTCAGAGCTCTTCTGACATCTTTGGCGGAAACTTCTTTGGCTGATTTGAAGAATGTTTTTAATCCTTCTTATGACTAAAAGTTTTTGAATGAAACTTTGGCCTTGGAGCTTCCAACTCCATGCCTCTAGCCTTTTAGATGGCTTCATCTAAGGTTGGTGGATCAAAGGCTTTGACCCATCCCTTCAAAGGTTCCATTAATCCTTCAGAAAATAGAACCACAAGTCTTCTCTCAGTAATGTTAGGCACCATTACTAATAATCTCTTAAAATCAGCCACATAAGTTTCTAAAGATCCTTGTTGCGTCAGCTGCGCCAATTCCCAAAATCTCAACTTAGGATCCTTGGTATCAAATCTTTCAATCAGCTTGTTGGTAAATTCTTCATAGGTGCGGATGAGGTTATGGCCATGAGTGACCAAACCGTGAGTCCACCATTCATGGGCCACTCCGTCCAAGTGCAATGTGGCAAATTTAATTGCATCTTCTTCCGGCATTGGTCTGAGTGAAAGATAGTTATCCAATTTCTGCACCCATGCCCTGGCTGTATACTTATTACTACCATTAAAATAGTCCAAAGTTATATTTCCCAAAGCTTGTTGAAAATCATTTCAAGGCATCATAGGAGGACGATGCTTGTTTCTTCCACCATTTCTCCTACTCCTTTGATTCATGAATTGATCAAAGGTCCAACTTCTCTCATATCAGGGGGTGGAGAAGCATACTCCATATATGCTTGTCGAGCATCATCTGCAAAAGGAATAGCAGCCTCCCCTTGTGGTTGTTCCTCCCTTGGAGTGAACGTAGGAAAGAGAGGTCTAGCGGAAGATCCACTAGTGGTTGCAATCTGCTGTCCCACAATCCTATCACTTCTATTCACCTCAGGACTGTTCTTGTTGTTATTTCCATTAACTCCACTATTTTCACTAGTTTGATTATTTTGGGTCTGAATGATATTATGGGCTGTTTGCTGATCCAATTTTGACAACAATCGGGACATCATGTCAATCATCCCGTCAAACTTTTTTTCCATCCTTGCCTCCTTTTCTTCATAAGCTTTCCTAAGACTTTCCAACATGTTTTCAATTGTTTTACTAGCTCCTTCAACTATTTTCCCAGTACCTTCAACTGTTTCACCAAGATCTTTCAAAGCCTCTGAAAATGTCCCTGCCTCTGAAATGGGTGGAAACTGATGTTGAGTTCTCGCCTGACTTGTGGCGAATGGTCTGGTTTCTCTTTCACTCATCAGACAACTGACTGCTGAATGTCACAGGATGGCAAGGTCTTCTACTTTGATACCACTGAAAAATACCCTCTCAATTTTTTCTTGATTTTTAATATCAATTACAATGCAACACGCACCCATTAAGGTTAGCTCCAAAACCAAAACGATGCAGAATAGTAACTCTAACCAAGAATGCGCCCTAAGACCGGATTAGGGAGGAGGGGCGGGAATATGGTCAGACGATCCCTAGGATCTAAATAACTCAATAACTGAAACTGATTACAACTGAAGTAAAAAGATAAAACTCAACACCAAGAATGTTCACCAAAATCCTTGGAAGGCGAGGTGATAGCATATGGCGGAGTACTTATGACAAAACTGAAACAAACTTAGGCGGATAACCAGCCATGGAAGTTTTCAACACTAACTAATTCATCCGCTACGGCAGGTATCCACTCAACAGTGGGGATTCACTACTTGAAAGTGGGTACAAGGAAAAATTAAACATTCATTCTCCACACTGGTGGTAAACCATCCAGGGGTGCTTAATTTGAAATTAAATGAAATAATTGTAGCAATAAAGGATTGGAACAGTACTACTGTTTACAGTCTTACAATATGAGAAAGAGCTGCAAAATTACATCAAAACTACAATAGCTTCAAAGCACATAAGAACTAGATGATCCCACACAATTAATTATCTCTCAAATGTTGAAACATGAACCAAAATCTGAACTACTAGAAGTCTGATAATAATAACCAGCAAACTGAAAATGAACAACCAGCAAACTGTGAATCAATGAAATGTTCATAACTCTCTCATTTTACCTCCAAATTGAATGAAATCAAATGCAAATGCGTTCTAGGAGGTTGGCGCCCAAATTGCAATAAAGAAACAGCTTCAAAACACCTTCAATCTTTTGGCACGAATTTCAATGCCTCCATGAAAGGTACGGGCAAGCTGGGAGGGGCGATTTGTTCTAAAAAATCAAATACTTGATAATAAAATCTCAAATTTGGTAGAAAGGGTCGCCCATAGTAAACAATCACTTATCAAAAATGCCCAGAACCATATTCAATTTGATCAAAGAGCTGTGAACAAAAACCACTTTCAGCTGTTAGATGAACCAACAACTCAAAATTGACAAAAATTCCAAAATTCTTCAACAATTGAACTCCATCTGCTAGTCTGAATGAGAAGCAGCAAGAAATACCACCTAGGTGTTATCTTTCAAACACGAAATTGGATTGAAACTAGGAGGTAAGCATCCCTCGAAGTAAAAACCAAGTTGTCATTTCGACAACATAACATTAGCATAGATTCATGGATGCCAAATGCTGGAGCAAAGCTTCATTTTAAAGAAAATGAGATGACTCTTCAATACCCATCAAGGTACGCCAAAAGCCACATTTGAAACTTTTCAAATTTCAAAAATTTATTAATTCCTCCTCAAGTGGCGTCCATTCCCAGACAATATAAAAACTTAATAAAAAATATAATTTCCTTTAATGAAGGCGTCCCCCCCTTCATGTCCCTTTTTTAACACAACTTGAAGTTAGAGCACTAGGCTATGGGTCAACATGAAATTATAATAATATTGCCTTGAAATGAATTATTTTACCAACATAATGCTTTTTAAAGCCAAAACTCAAACCCAAGCAACTGCTCCAACTGAAAAATGAAGAACTGAAGAGCTGACAACTACTCACTGCCATAAATAGTATTTACTAAAAATAGTAAACACTTAGAAATGCCACAAAACCTCCAAGCAAGGAAACCCTAATTTCACCTCAATCAAGCCTACGGGTCTCCGGAATAGGTTGATGAACTACTGGGTTGATCACTAATGAGAAGGGGACATTACTGAACGGCAGTTGATGACAACGTTGTAGGACAGGAGTTGGAGAATTGCAAACTCAAGTATCTTATTGATACTTGCACCTATGATCCTTGGGGTTGTTATTCAGAGCGTCTTGGCATTCGCTCATACCACAAGCCTACAATGGAGGATTATTGGGCGAACTATGACGATGACTTTGAAGTGCGCACACATAGCTATGGCCGTTTCTCTCTCCTGCAGATTTTTGTCTTCTTGGCAAAAGATGTGCGAGGCTTATCAGATGATGAGGGAGATGTACTTCCTCAGTTTTTCAGAGAGCAGGTTGATACACAACCATTGCCGGCAGTTGATTGGTATGCCAAGGAGTATTCATCAGTAAAGGAGAGGTCAAGTAGAGTTATCCAAAACAGTATACTTTCCCTCGACAGCAAGAAGACTAGGAGGGTAAATGTGCCTGGAGCAGAGCCGCCAGTGGTGGATCCTTCACTACCTTCCTCGTCTAAACCCAAACAAAAAAAGAGTAATCCTCCAAAGAAGAGTCAAGCGCCTAACAATTCAGAAGGGAAGGCACTTGCCATTGATAAACACACGGAGCCTGTCAGAGAGCCAGTTCAAAGGCCAGTTTAGAGTTTTCCAGAGCCTGAGATACAGCCTCGTGTTCCATCACCTACACCTAAGCAGTCTCCAGTCCCGATTCACATTCAATTGGACTTAGATTCTCCACCTCATAGTAGCTCTACATATTCACTCTCGTCGGAGCCTCTCATTGCTAGCACAGATCCTTCCAGTGGCATTAGTCGAGACCAGTCTTGGATTGAGGCTCAACTGGGAAGGAAGAGAAGGTAGCCATCCTATGTCCTTAACCATTCAAACTTCGATCATGTATACCAGGATGCGCCAAACAAGAGGATCAAGAAACAGGTCCACATGGAGAGGAATGTTGATATGGAAATCGTCGTTGAGACTGTTATACCTCCAGAGGGGAAGAGTCTGAGCGAGATTGAGGTTCAGGACTTCGAGGTGGTCACAGTCAACCTTGGTCAAAGCACCCGCCAGACACAAGTTGATCTCCTACATGTTGCTACAGACAACACAAGGGATAGGATGATTAAAGACGGAGAAGACAAAGCATCCCTCAAGGCTGAAATCAAGCAGATTCGTCAGTACATTTCTAGCCTTGTACACAGGTCAGATGTCATTGCTACACTCCCGCCGATGCTAGAGCCACCAGCAGAACAAGGTCAGCTTAATCACCTTGTTGCATACGGCAAGCGTTTGGAGGAGTGGGAGGACGAATTTGTTGCAAAAGGTCGCTCTATGCTTGCAAAGTTATACTAGTTGCGGTACAACGCACATGAACTCCATCTACGTCTCCAAGATGAGGAGCGAGACATGGCGATTGACAAACCACGGGATGAGATTATGATTGCTCACCTGAGTGCAGCATATGAATTAGTCACAGATGCAGAAGATAAAGAAGCTATCTACGCTTGGAAGACACAGTTGGTATTCAAGGCGAAGATAGGAGAAACGATGGCATCAAAGTTGGCTAAGAGTAGAGAGCAGGTTACTAGTGCGCTTCGGTATGTGAGAACTCTCGTGTCCCGCATACCGTGCCAGTATCAAATTGAGGGTGGTGCGTATGTTGAGCTTGCTGACATACAGTCAGAGCTCCAAGCACTCGTTCATAGTATTTTCAGTGGAGAGACTATTGGATGTAGGATTAATCAACTTACAGTCATGTCAATGTTGTTCGATGAAGCGACCAGGAGCAAAGGTGAACTTCAATGTCAGATCACAGCTGGTGAAGACATGCTGCATAGACACAGTATCCTTCAGCAGAGTATCAGTGCTCCAGACAGTGACGCAGTCAACAACCTCGTGGAGGGGTTGGTTGCTCGAGATCACGGCCAGTAGACTTCAGTTCCCACCTCTCAGGATAGACATTAAACACAGGAGTTAAACTTACTGTTACCTTTTCAAGTTAACTCGCCGTCACATCTCATGCATGTCTATTCTGAGATTATCTATGTTCACTTGGAGTTACATTTAGGGTTTTCGTTAACTGATGGTAGTGTTCTAGTTAACTTGCTTTTAATAAGGAAGTTCATGCTTGCACATTGTCCATTTAGATTAATTGTACTGGTTAACTGATGGTAGCTTTCCGGTTAACTATATAGTTTGCTTTATTAGGGTTTAGCAATAATCTTGCATCCATTGCAAGACTGTAGTTGACTCGAGGTGATTTTAGGGTTTCTATAATCTGGGAGTGAGCCCTTCTTTCTTTTGGGTAGTGAGCCTATTGTATTTGGTATCGATATTACTTTAATTCTGAGCTAATCCTCATTGTGGTTTTTCCCTTCTTGGGATTTCCATGTTTGTTGGCCTAACAACTAGCACCTCTGGAGTAAGAGTTGGTACGGACAGCTATGCACACTACGCAATGAGTGCTCTTCAAATTAGGAGGGGAAGCTCCCTCGTTGTGCTTGAAAAAAGTGCTTTGAAAAGGAAAGTAAACTAAACTATATCCTGTCTTTTTGTCTCAGTTGTAAGAGGTACAAGGCTTTCTCGAAAACTATATACGTTGCAGCTAAGTATTTTCTGGTTTTGCAGATTACTAACTACAACTAGGCTAATTACTTAAAATCTATCCAGTTTCCTCAAGAAAAAAGAGCATGAGGAAATGGAGCAAAGATGACTATCTGACGATAAACAAGTATAGATTCTCAACTTGAAGGCAAGGTGGCACATCTATCAACTCAATCTAAACAAGTTTATTGGAAACAACAATATACGATAAACTAAGTACAAATTTTCAACTTGAAGGCAAGGTGGCACGACTATCAGCTCAATCTGAATAAGTTTATTATTCACACACATCACACGATAACTAAGTACAGATTCTCAACTTGAAGGCAAGGTGGCACATCTATCAGCTCAATCTAGACAAGTTTATTGAACACAAAACAGATTTGATCTAAGGAAAGAATTCACCATTATAATTGCATGAAACCCAAGTGGCATAGCAATTCATCATAATAGCAAAAACGCATGAACAGATACAGAACGAGCAATATTGAAGGAAAGGTAGGAACAGCGTATATCTCTCTCTCCTGCAAAAGTTATGTACAAATGAGCAAAAGCTCTTTGCGATATAAAATATCATTGATCAGCACATATGGAATAGATTGCAGCCTATAGTACCTACGTTTCGCCTTATCTAAATCGAGTGGGCATTGACTTGTCTTGAGGAAATGGACCATATCCTTTAACCAACTTGTTGTCATGCCATCATTATCAGCCAAACGAAGTACTAAAGCTGTTTCAGATTGTTTTGCATCTCAAATTCCTTCACAACTCAGCTGTTCGCAAAGTCCTTTACCCCTCACTAGCTTGGTAACTTCAATGCTTATGTCATATTCCATGACTTTGGTTATCCAACCTGCCCTTCTCTCATTCAAATCCTTGCTGAGCAGAAATTCTTTGACACTCGGATGAGCTACCCTTAAATGAATTTTATTGTGTGATAACAAATGTCTGAATTTTTTAAGACTTTTGACAACAGCAAGGACGTGTTTTTCAACAAAACTATACCTTTGTTCATACTCTGCCAATCCTTTGCTGAAAAAAGCGATTGGCTGTTCCAATCCTTCTGAACTTTGCTGGGTCAGCATAGCAGATATCACTTCACTACCCCCATAGGCATACAAGATAAAGTCTTTGCTGAAATCTGGGTTCATTAAAGCGGGAGCTGCTGCTAAAGCTTCCTTGATAGCTTGAAAGCTATTCTTTGCTTCTTTAGTCCAGCTAAAAACAATGTTTTTCTTTAACATGGCTGTCAAAGGTTTCAATAAATCTGCAATATTAGGCAGAAAACGCCTTACAAAATTAATTCTTCCAATGAAAGACTGCAGCCCCTTTTTGTGATATGGTAAAGGCAGCTCTAAAATAGCTGCTACTCTCTCAGGATCCACTGTGACTCCTTGCTTAGAAACAATATACCCCAATAGTTTGCCTTCATGCACAGCAAACACACACTTTTTAGGATTGAGAGATACTCCAAACTCCCTGCAGCGTTCAAAAATCTGTCTTAGATGACTTAGGTGATCTACCGCTTTCTTTGAATAAATGGTGATGTCATCCAAATACACTAGGACAAACTGATACATAAGGTTGCTGAAAGCCATTTCCATTGCCTTTTGGAAGGTTGCACCTGCGTTAGAAAGACCGAAAGGCATCTTTCGGTAAGCCATGGTTCCCCACTTAGTTGTAAAAGCTGTTTTAAACTGGTCTTCCTCTTTGACAAGAATTTGGTTATATCCTGAATAACCATCCAACAACGAATACCTCTCTGAACCAGAAACATACTGCAAGATCTGCTCCATGGAGGGCAATGGGTGACGGTCCTTCAAGGACGCCCTATTTAGATCTCTGAAATCTACACACAATCTCAGCTCCCCATTCTTCTTCCTAACTGGGACAAGGTTAGACACCCAACTAGTGTGTTTAATAGGATATATAATACTACTCTCTATCAGCTTCATAACTTCTTTGTGCATAAGAGGCTCTAATTTGGGGTTAATTGGTCTCTGTTTTTGTCTGATGGGTTTGGAGTTAGGCTCTAACTCTATAGTATGATGTGCAAGGGCTGGGTCAAAACCTTTTAGATCTTCATATTTCCAGGCAAATATATTGCTAAATTCTTGAAATAATTCAATGTAAGACTGTTTTTCAGAATCTGTAACTACTTTTCCAAACTTCAAAGTCTTACCCGATTCAATCTCCAAATTTGCATAATGTTCTTGCTGAATCAGCAGGCTAGTTTTATTCTTTTTGGCTTGATCATCTGTATTGAAGATAGATTCCAATGTAACAAGTCCCTTGGGCAACTTGTTAGACTTGAGCTGCACCACCTGATCTTCATAGTTCCCTTTTAGCCTATCTTGATTTGATGTTGCAAAAACATCCTCTTCTAGCAAAAACTGCAAAATCTGTTCATCACTCTCAAAGACTTGCCAATTTATATTATTGTCAGGAATTGATGGCCTAACAATAATTTTAATATGCTGCTGATCACACCCCCTTTTAATATTGTTAGGAATGTCAAACTGTGCCCCTATAGCAGCCAATCTATCAGCATGCTGATTCAGCTTCCTAGGAATTGCAACAATATTGAAAGCAGAAAAATCTTCAATAACATCCCATATTCTATGTTTATATGCCTTCAGAGTATCGTTCTTAACAGAAAATAATCCTCTCACCTGATTCACCACAAGCTCACTATCACCATGAACCTTTAGAGCCTTAATACCTCTCTTTCTTGCCCATTCTAGCCCATTAATTAAGCCTTCATACTCAGCTGTATTGTTGGTGCAAGAAAAACTAAATCTAAAGGCTGCATAGTACTCAACTCCATCAGGAGACACTAACATTGCACCCCCACCAGCACCATGCTTACTTCTAGATCCGTCAAAAAACATATTCCAGACCTCATTGTGCTGTTCAGAATCAACATCCTCCCTTTTAACCAAATTTGGCATAACTGAACCAGCCTCCTGAAACATATAGTTACCCATACCAGCGTCTAATACTAAATCACTTCCAGTGCGATGAGTACTACTTTCAGCCCATTCATCTAAAAGAATATCAGGAATTCCAGCAGTAGATGTATGTGAAACAGGAGCAGCATGATCATCTTGGTCAAAAATGACACAATTTGCATTCATCATACTGGGTATATAAGGTTCAATGATATCCTTTGCAAGTGATTCTGACTTTATGTTTACTTTTGTTCCATACCTTGTGCGGAAAATCATGTGAGACCAATCGGATGAGAGATAACCTCCTATCTTGGCTGTAAATTCTCTTGATAAGCAAAGGCCAAAATAAGGAGGCAAATCTATTACATATATGTCTTGTGGAATAGAGAAAGTAGGGCAGGCGTGTAAGGTCAAACTAGCATTTTTTATGAGACCTATCGAGTTGACAGATGTACCATCTAACTGGACTACTCCCTTTTCTATAGGCTCATATTTTAATTCTAACTGATCAGCTACCCTTTTTGGCATTACAGAACAAGTTGCCCCACTATCAACCATACAATTATGTACCAAATTCTTTCCAATGACTAAGGAAACATAGAATGGAGGAGGTCTCACATCCTTACCTTGAACTGTGACATTTGGTTTGCTATCCATCACTTTCACTTGATCAGCATTTGTCATGACTACCTTCTCACGATCACCAGCTGCATGTTCTTGCGTATCTTCACCACTCAGTGCTTTCTTCAACATCTCAGCTTGTCCAGGAATGGACAAAGAATCCCACATGGTCATTGATACGTTCATTCTTTTCATGCTGTCCACAATGCTGTAGGGCATAGCTGGATGTACTTTCTGGTGTGTCTTAGCAGCAGCAGGAATTGTTTCTTTGTGAGGCTGATTGCTGATTGGCTGAGTCTGATTTGAAGGCTTTTGTGGGATATCAGGATTTTTTGTGAATGATGGTCCTGCAGTTGCAGGTTCTGCTTCTAGAGCCCTCTTCTTTGCTCGGGTGAGCATTGCAATTGTTGGATCACCATTCACACCACAGAACTCTTCACTTTGCCAGTTTAGGAATCCAGTCTCATTGGGATGCACATCTCGTTGCTGCTCAAGTACTTCAGTAGATGCATCCAGTTGTGAACTTGTGGCATTTTGAACCATCAGTGCTTGATTGATAATACCATTAGAACATGTTGCTTGATTATGCGCTTGATTACATGGAAAACACCATTCATAATCTGCTGCAAGATTATTCTGAGCTGGAACAATATCTTTTATCTGATTTGCTGCATTCATAGGCACTGTATTATGTGTCAGAAATGGCCTTTGGTTAACATTTTGTCGCTGCCCTTGATAATTTCCTTGGTATAGTTGTCTATTTTGCTGATATTGCTGATTGAACCCTTGATTTTGATAAGGCTGATTCGCTCCTTGTTGCTGCTGGTTATATTGTTGAAATGATGGCCTTGGACCTTGGTACTGCTGCTTTTTCATGCTGGTTAGCTCATTTCCCAAGGTCTGCAAAACCATTTCAATCTTTTGCTGGCTGCTTTTAATCTCTTGCAGCTCAGTTGAAGGTCCAACAGTCTCATATGTTTGATTTCTGGTAGTCTCTATGGCTGAAACAGTCGGTATTGCAGCAAGAGGAGGTATGTGCAATGGTATATTTGGGTGAATATTTGGAAAATATGGCATAGGGGGCCTAGGAGCTATTTTTCCTGCTTGAATAAGACTATTTTCTGCTCTTATAGCTATACTATAAGCTTGAGGTAATGATAGACCTCCCATGGATTGTATCATCACTGATATATCACTATTGAGACTCTTTAAGTAATACAAAAATGCATAATCAGCAGAAGGCCTTACCGTAGCAGGTATCCTATTCCAAGTCTTCTGGAAACGGATGTTGAAATCCGTCATTTGCTCTTGAGGGGCTCTTTTAATAGTTGTCAACTGCTCTACCAAAGATAGGTGATCAGACTTGTCTTCAAAAAATGTGGTAAATTTGTCACCAAGATCATCCCATGTTGCGATAGAGCCCACTGGCAAGCTTCTGAACCATTCCAGCGCCTTCTTCTTGAAAGATGCAGCCAATAACCTTACTGCTACGTTCTCTTCTATTACATGATGCACATTGCACAACGCTGCCACATCTCTTATATGTTCAAACGGTGTTATTTGCCCTTCTCCAGTGAATTCTGGTAATCCCTTTAATGCTGCCAAAGGAATATCATTATGCTGCACTAAATTAAGGGGACTACCCTGATTAAATGGAACAAATGCAAAGGCTCTTGGTACAGCCATACTATGAGTCTGTGTTGATATACTTGCTGAAACTGAGCTTGCACTTGCTGGTATAGTACTCGAAAATGATGAAAAAGTACTTGTAATTGTAGTAGAAAAGCTTACACTTGCTGTACCAAAATTGCTCCTACCTTTTAGGAAGTTGAAATTCCCAGAAACAGCAATAGGTGGCTCTTCTCTAACAGTTGGTGATGCTGAGTGTCTCACAGGACGTTCACTATGCAATGATCTTCCCCTTCTGGCATATACTCTTGGAGGAGTTGTTTGCACTCTTTTTGCATGAGGAGTTCGATCAAGAGTCCTTCCTTTCCTTTTAGGTGATGACAGTTGCAGATATTCAAAAGACTTTGAACTTCTGGTTTCCACCTTTCTCATATAAACTTTTGCATTGGTCACTTTCCTTCACAACGGAGTCGCCAAATATGCTGAAACTGAGCTTCTTTAAAGCTGTAAACCTGCTGTAACATATCAAAACAGCAAGAACTGATAAAAAAATTATGACTTCTTCTGTCCCACCGGGCGTGCCAAAACTGTTATGCACCAAATTTGCACCCTACTGAGATTTTCAAGCTCAGCAATCTGGCATAACATGGGACTCAAATTCTACATGTGGGATATGCAGTACTGAAAATGAGACCTCCGGATTCTAGGCCGGTTCCTGTTGAATAAATATCTATTTTTGCTCTTCAAACCTAAAGACTTTAGGGGAAAAGGGGGAGAAAAGAGATAAAAGGAACTTGAAGACTAAAACTAATTAATGGGTGATACACCAAAATCACTTTCCTCAGCACAAATTGAACCCACAGCCATTTATAAGATGATACAATAACTGGTAAAACCCTCAACACATAAATATTTCAAAGGAAGATCTGAAATCAGAATGATATTTAAAGGATATTAATCACAGTAAATATATCTAAAAATTGATACAACCCTCAACCTGTGAAGAGAATTCCTAGTCACAAAGATGCCAAAATGAGACAAACTTAAAAGGTTTCAGATAAGAAACACAGAAAAGAAAGATCAATCACCAATCTGCATACAAACATGACACCAGAAATAGATCCAAAATGCTGTATAAAGGCCCTCAAAGGCTCTGAAAATACATACTCCAAAGTCTGATACAAAGCTTGGAACAAAATAGCACCATGTCCTTCAGAAAGTACAAAGTCTCTTCCACTCCAGAATTTTTGCATACATAAAAAGGAATGAAGATGAGAATAAATAAGCTCAAACTCTCCACCCTAACCCTAGAAAAAAGGGCCCCACCTTGGATAAGGGGTCGGATTTGGTAAAAATGCCCTAAAAGAAGGCTCTCAAACATTCCAACAACTTACCCAAAATAGGAAAAAGTCTTCCAGACCCGGATAGGAACAAAAATCCTCATAAATAGGACTCAAAAGTCTCCAAAAAAGGTGTCATATCAGTCAATAACTCCTCCCCTGAATCTAGCAACCCAAAACCTCCACTTGGCATAAACAGACTGTCATATCTCCAAGATTTAATGCTCCACTTAAAGGCTTCTCTTGTCATATCTCAAATATCTTCAACTTGCATTAATAACATTTATTTTTCAGAAGTGATTTATAATTGATCACTTTAAAAAATAAAGTTTACAATTTAAAAAGAACTGCAAGTTGGAATACCACCTAGCAAGATCAAAATTTTAATTCTGCATTTAAATATCATTTATTAAAAATGATTAACAAATCATTTTAATAAAGATTTACATCTGCTTTTAAAATGCAAAAATTAAAATAAGTCTCCAAGCACTAATTTTGCATTTTTTAAATAAAATCATTTATTAAAATGATTTGTCAATCATTTTTAATCAAAGATTTTCATTTGATTTTAAAATGCAAAATTGAAAGAAAACAAACTCTAATTATATTTTAATTTTTAAAAAAAAGCTTATGCTTGAAAAAAATGAATAAAGCTTTTGCAAAGGCGAGAAAGGTCGAACTTCTAGGGTTCGAACCCTAAAATAAGACAAAGGCATTTCATTTGCATTTTATTTGTTTGCTTCTCCTTTGCTGGGCGCCGCCACTCCTCAAACCCTAGCCACGAATTTGATTTGTTCTGGTATTTTCTGCCATGAGGAACTTCAAATCTGGTCATTTCTGAGCCGAAATAAGAGCATGACATTTTTTGAAAAAACGTTGAGGCATTTTGGGACGCGATTTTCTGCTGTAAATGATCTTTCATTGCTGTGTGATCTTCTTGCAAATCTGGGCATGAATCTACACTTTCTTTGGCCGCCATGAGCATTCTAATCCATGAACTTGCTGGAAAGCTCTTTCAAATTCGAAAATAATGAAGATTTAACAGGTATTTTTAGATAAAAGTCTATTTTTTTTCTTCTTTTGTGCGAATCTGGGCAATGAATCTGTATTTTTATGCTGCCATGAACCTCTGAAGTTATTTTCTAAAAACAAAGAACAAGCTTTGCCAACAAAAACTCGAATTTGGTGCCTTTCTGCTTTAGATCTGCAATATTTTACTTTTGTAAGCTACACCATAACATTTTTCTTCTGATTTTCTGCAAAAGCATAGTATTTGAGCTCACAGGAGACAAAATACTCTGATTTTTTGTGTAGTACAGCCATGCCATGAGAACTTCTTTTGATTTCTGCAAAAACAATTCAACTTGAGCTCATAACAGATGGAAAACTTTGATTTTCTGTAGACATACAGTCCCGTTTTTCAAATCTGGGCATTTTTCTCTCTTTGAATCAGCAAAAAAACTTCACTTTCAAGCTGCCATGATGATTTTCTACAGATCTCAGCAAAAAATGTTTAATTTAAAACACACAGGAGATGAAACACTCTGATTTTTTGTTTGCTACAGCCACTTTTTACTTTAAATCTGAAGCTGGGCATTTTTAATCTCATAGAAATCTGATTTCTGTTTTAAATAGCAAGCTTTTATCAGATTTTGAAGACTACTCCAGTTTGGTGTTAATCTTCTCACTGTATCTAAATTCCATGGGCTGCATTTTCTGTTTTATAGCAAAGTGCTGTCTTAGAGATCTGAAGTTAAAAACTTGCTTGAATTCAATGAAAATATAGAACAAAAGTATATCTTTCTTTTCCTTCAAAGAAGTGAAGAATAGTTATTTTTCTTTCTATACTGGATATCTTTCATCTTCAGATTTTTTTTATTTTCTTTAATCTTCACTGCTGTAGCTCAATGTTATCAATATTCATGCTATCACTCTGTTGTTCTTGACTAAAGAAGCTTTCAAATGGTTATCATTGCTGTCCACCATACTGCTGTGCATAAACTTGATCAAGAGACTTATCATTCTTAGTTTCTTTATATGAACACAATGGTGTCTTTGAGCTGAAAATGAGTACTTGATATGCATGATCAAAAGTAGGAGATGACAGAAAATTTCTGTATTGTTGATTCACTTGACCAAACCTACAGCATACTCATAATTATTTTAAATATATTGACATTGTTGTTCCAGTACAATTACTTGGAAATACTTTTCACTGTTTCACTGTCTCTTTTGCTTTGATTTGATACCGTGTCTCCATAGCTGTCTTCTTTTGGAAAAAGTTTTCATTTCCATGAATGTCTCTTTATGCATCTTTGTACTCGAATAGAATGGCTCTCTTTATACTGAATTTATCTCCTCCAAGATTGATCTTAATAATCTGCCTGTGTATGGTGTCCTCTTTTCTCTATTCTCAGCTGTATATAATTTGTCTCCTTGACGTTCTTGTGCTTCCACTGTTCTAGAGTTACTTGAGAATAACAGAGAAGGATAAAACTTACGCAAGTTTCTTCTGCTGTTTATTAAATGAAAGCATAATGTAATTGCTCCTTTAATGTTTGATAGTCACTGTATCACCATAGCTGTTTGGCTGTTATTTAGCATGATCAGTAACATATGACTGCTCCTTTAAGACAAGAGCTGGGCTTTGAGGCTGAAAGCCGTATTTCCTTTTTTGACGGTCCTCATCTTTTCATCTTGGCTGTATTCTTTCATTTGCAAATTCTATCTTTTAAGAACTCCAACTGTTTTACTTTCATAGAATAATCACAGCATAAGCAAATTGTCTTACATGCCTGTTTGATGAAAAATAACTTATATTGCATCTTCCATTATTTTTTGGATGCTGACTTAAAACAAAATTTGCTGCTTATTGTTGAAGAACTCATAGAAAATTAAACTATTGCAAATCTGCCCTGCACTTGAATACTCAGAAAATCACAGTGTGTTGCTAATACAGTCCATAACATCACTACTGTTTAGCGTTCAATGGGTTCTTAGGAGTTTCAGTGATGAAATAGATTCAAATATGCTGTTATTGAATTGAACACTGCTGCTATGAGTTGCTTTTATGACAGCCTTTTTATTTAAGACTGTAGTTGATATCAATGACTCTCACGTATGATGTGAATGAAAGGTATTTACCTTATATGTCGAGCTCTACCCTTGTGGGAGCCCGTTTTCCTCCACATATCTGATTTTGATCATGACGAACCTGTTCCCGCACACTGAAACAAACATGTCAGCAAGATATAAGAAGCTGAAAGCTTCCATTGAATTACATGCTTTATTTTCTGATTTTTTGCAGTTATCTGATGGATGCTTGATCGACTGCATGTTATATTTCTGTTGGTAGCGTAGATATATGATAGGATTGATCCGTTGTTGCTTAGAGATTTTATCTCTAACCTCATCATATTCCTTGCAGACGCTTTTCGAGCTGGAATGGAGCTGCAACTGAAAATAGAGCTAGAGCTGACGTCTTCAACTGTCAACAATTTGTCATTCCAGGCAATGACGAATCACCTCCTACCCTATGTCTCTGTTATTTTCAGTTGTATAGCATACAGTTATTTATGCATTCTTCCTTTGATCATAAGAATCAGAAAGTTACTTCCACGGCTTGTGTGGAATTCAACATTTTTACAGAATGAATAAAAGCATATTATGCAAATCTTTTCAATTTTCTGTTTCAGATGTTTGCACAATAAACTATGATTCATATGCAAAATGGTCTCAATGATGATTACTGAACATTCAATCAGCAAAACATGAAAATTTTTGTACCTTAAAACGATGAACTTCATCCTGTTTTACTTGTTTTAACTCGGAGTGAAAAATTAATAGGTAACGAAAGGCTTTTCAGCAATTAAAACCATTAAATCTAACTTGACCTGAGTTGTAAATAAAAAGTGGGTAACATGTACAAGGCTAGAAATGTACTGACGAAGCTGTCTGATTTCAGCCTTGAGGGCTGCCTTATCCTCTTCATCTTTCAGCATTCTATCCCTGGCACTATCTGTAGCAACCTGAAAGAGATCAACCTGAGTCTGGCGTGTGTTACGACCAAGGTTGACTATGATAACCTCGAAATCCTAAGATTCCAACTCGTCCAAGCTCTTCCCCTGTGGAGGTATAGCAGTCTCGACGACGATCTCTGTATCGGTTTTCCTCTCCACGTGGACCATGTTCTTGATCCTCTTGTCTGGCACATCCTGGTAAACCTGATCAAAATCTGAATGATTAAGGACATAGGATGGCTGCCTCCTCTTCCTTCCCAGTTGATTCTCAATCCAAGATTGATCCCGGCTAATGCTACTGGAAGGATATGTACTAGCAACAGGAGGTTGTGACGAAAGTGAATATGTAGAAGAACCACTGCGAGATGGGGAGTCTAAATCCAATTCAATATGAATTGGGACTGGTGACTGCTCCGGAACTGGTGTAGGAATTTGAGGTTGAACCTCACGCACTGGAGGACTCTGAACTGGCTCTGAGATAGGCTGTCTGTCAGGCTCTTTACATGTATCAATGGCAAGCGCCTTGCCTTTTGAATTGTTTGGCGCTTGACCTTTCTTAGGAGGGTTACTCCTTTTCTTCTGTTTAGGTTTGGACGAGGAAGGTAGTGAAAGATTCACCACTAGCGGCTCTGCTCTAGGCACACTTACCCTCCTGGTCCTCTTGCTGTCGAGGTAAAGTATACTATTCTGAATAACTCTACTTGACCTCTCTTTTACTGTTGCGTACTCCTTGGCGTACCGATCAACTGCTGGCAGCGGCTATGTGTCAACCTGCTCTCTGAAAAACTGAGGAAGAACTTCTCCCTCATCATCTGATAAACCTCCCACATCTTCTAATAAGAAAACAGAAATCTGTGAGAGAGAAGTGGCCATAACTACGTCTGCGAACCTCGAAGCCGCCCCGCACTTTGCCCAATAATCCTCCATAGAAGGCTCATGAAATGCGTGTCCAGCAAGGCGAGTTGTGTAATGCCCTGAAAGATCATAGGCACATGCCTCAACAAGATACTTAAGATGATATTTCTCGAGCTCCTGTCCTGCAACCTTGGCATCAACTGCCGACTTGCACCACATCTAAACCTAAAGGAAAGTTAAGGCTTCGGTCTATGCTTTTACGCTGTGAAAAGACGATGCAGGAAATTATCATGCAACCGCCGTGAACTCCATAAAGACCGTCTTACCCGAAGGATAACGTGGAAGCATAGCTGGATTTCCTGTAAAGCCATGCACTCGGATGTAGGTGTATGTTGGGAACTGAATAAACCAATTTGCCCATCCATCCATCGCTGCCCTAGCAACCGCCGCAGATACGGTCGTGCAACTCCCTGGCCCAAATTTCATCAGAGTAAGCTCTAAAAGCCTCGCGGAATATCGCGCTTTTGAAATGACGCTTAGCCTTTAGTGAACTCCGCTTGACCGTATATGACTTTCTCAACATCGAATGCCCATGGTGTTTAGTCCCTAACCGACCCTGATAAGCAATCAAGTACACGAGATAAGAAAACATGTGAAACTCATGAGCAACTAGGAAACCGGTGATCTACTTGTGGATAACATCACTGATGAAGGATGCCCAGTCATAGTGCTCTTTCCCAGATATGATGCGACCAATGATGTAATACATCCAAGGCTGGAAAACATTTGCATGTGAATGACCTGAGACACGATTCAAAAGTGTAATTAGAATCGAGTACTCATCCTTGTACTCACCACGACCCACATTGTTTGGCAATTTGTTCTTCGCTTGCTTTAACCATCGTTCTGCCATTTTACTTTGGCACTTGTCCACATCAGCATTGAATGCATGCTCGCACTGCTCCATAGAAATAACTAGACTATTTGGGTGCTGAGGTATACCAAAACTTCTTTCAATGTCTAGAGGCTTGAGACTGCAAATAACTTGGTTCATTTCTCCACGAATAATTATTCACGGTAGCGAAGTTGTCATGCTTTAATGTATACAAGACATTACTTAACTCAACACAATGAACAAGAGATAAGAAGGGTATGGAAGCCGCCTCCAACAACCCTCGAATCATAAATGTTCTAAATAATCGCACTCGATCTTGATCGATCTTAAGACCGCCATGGCAACACTCCATGAAGAGCCCGGCTCCCAACTGTCCCAATGAAGTCGTGAGTAAGGACTGATTTGGTCCTGTATTCAAGCTGAGTGTACTGCATTCTGAAAAACTCGCCTGTTGATTGTGAACTCGACTATGTTCTAACAAGATTTCTAGAAAGCTAAAAATAGCCTGCTGAGGCTAAAAATAGCCTTTTGAAGAGTTATTTTCGGCGAAAAATCTGAGATATGGGTTTTCTCCAGAAAAATATTCTAAGACAACCAAGAACGTCAAAAATGCGAAAATCTAACTTCTACTCGACCATGCAACGAGTTTTCAGTTGAGAAAATTAGAAACTTGAGAACAAATGCTCTGGAGTTAAAAATTCCTGAAAAATCAAACACGTAAATTTAATTCGAGGAAGCTATACAGAAATGATCCAGATGTTTAGACTTGTCAAATTCGCCAACTTCAGGAACATGCGAATTGTATTTTGAGAGAAATTTGAGAATCAAAGAGGAGAAAGACGTTTTTTCTATGCTCTTTCTTCTGTGAAAATCGCCCCTTATTCTTCAAATTTGCTGATCAATGTGAACTAAAACCTAAAAAAAGAATTGTTTGATGAAATTACCCTTGGAGACTGATGATGAATTTGCCCAACCTGCAAAAACTCCCATCTGCTCTAAAGAGATACGAATTTTTAAGCTGTGTGAATGATTAATGATGGCGCCATGCTTAAATAAAGAGAATTCGCACCATATTATTTACTGCAAGATTTAAAACCTCGACTAAAATTGAAGGTTTCTTATTGGACCCCCTCCAGTTACACTGACAATGTCTTGAAGTTCGAAACTTAAATAATAATAAAATATTCATTATGCAATAGTGTTGTACCCCAAAATTAAAATTTTTGTTACACTTAGATATTTTGAAGAAATGAGTCAAAGTCTTGTTAAATCAGTCAAAAAGGTCAAAATTTGGCTGTGCATGTCTTGCATGAGAGGTTAAAACGCAAAATTTTCAATTTGTGACGATCTGGGTCTGCTAAGAGCAGCTTAACCTACAAAACCCAGATCTCAGTTTTTCATCCCTAAATTTTAGGAAAACTGCTATTTTTAGAAATTTTCTCGAAATAGTAACGTTTTCTGGGTTTTTTTTGGGTTTCTTTCGAAACGGATACTGGCACAATTTTCTAAAAATAGAAGGTTGGTCCGACAGGGTCCGAACTGATTTTGATTGGCTCAAAATGTGTCCGTATCAGGCTGGTGCAGTCAGAATCTTAAAATAATCAGTTTTGCCCTACTGGGTCTATTCAGCTTTTTCATAAGCATATCTGGAGTTCCGAGGTCATCAATGGAGGTCATCTGACTACCAGGCGTCAATGTTAGCATTCAAACTTCCAGCAGAAGGTGAAACGATGAACATGCACGAGGAACGAGGAAGAAAGTTGAAAGGTGTTGAAAATTTTCTAACACTGCTGAGTTTGGGCGCCCTAAGTGAAGAAAGGCGCCCACCTTTTTAGGGTACCAGATGAAGGAATTAGGGTTACGGTCTCCAATGAAAGTTGTTCAGTTTTCAGTCAGCTTCGCGATGGATATCCCCGTCAGAGAATCCGACAATCCAGTCTCCAGCAAATTCAAGTCAAAGTGGAAGGTATAAAATGAAGATCTGAAACTTGAAAAAGAATAAATTGAAAATTCTTCTAAGTCTGGAGAAACTGGGCGCCCCAGTTGAAGAAAGGCGCCCAACTTTTCAAGGGTGCAAACAGTTGAAATTGCAATCAAGGTTATAACGGGATGTCTTCATAATGCAACAGGCTTTCCAACGAGCTATCCAGCACGACAAACGGAGTTCGCAGTCACCAGATTCAAAGAGCTGAACAGAAGGTCTGATGAGAGTTGAAAAGAGAGATCTAAAAGCAAAGGTGAAAAAGGTGAAAAATAAACTAAGTGTTGGTAAAGTGGGCGCACCCAGTCAAGATAGGCGCCCAAGATTTTGAAGGGTTAAAAGATGCTTTTTGGCAGAAGTGTTTCCAGAAGACCCCTCCTAAAATCTTCTCAGCTTCGCAATGAGCACAACCATCAGTCAATCCGACGCCCGGAGCTCAAGATTCAACAAGGTCGCCCGAAGAAGTGAAAGACATGAATAAATTGAAAAAATTTCTAAGTCTGATGAAACTGGGCGCCCCCCTTGAAGAAAGGCGCCCAAACTTTAAAGCCTCCAAATGATGGAATTCGCAAAAGTAACGTCCAAGAAGGCCTCACCAAAATCAGTCTGGCTATCCAACGAAACATTCAGACAGTCAGTCGGATCAGCGTAGCTCCCGGAATCGAAGACTCATCAGAAAATCAAACGGAGAAGGAAGAACTTGGAAATCAGAAAAATGGCTAACACTGAAGAAGTTGAGCGGCCCTAGAAGGAAAAGCCTCCCGTGAATTCGGAGGTCGAAATCAAGTTTTTAGCCGGAGGTGCCTCCAGAACGTCTTCTTCAGAATCAGACAGGCTCCGCCGTGAACCACTCAGCTCGCCTGTCGGGTAAACCTATCAACGAGAAAACAGTGGTGAAGTAGCATGTCAAAATGGAGAAAAGTTGAAAAAGTTAAAATTTTGACTAACACTGGTGAAAATAAGCGCCCCTCTTGGAGAAAGGCGCCCAAAGCTTCATGCCTTAGAGAATTTTTAAGAATTTTCAAATTTCAAAATTTGCAAGAGGAAAAGGATGGCGTCCAATTCAAGGGACTGAGATTTAGGGTTTTGGAGATAAAAGCAAAAGAAAGCAAAGCAAAAACAAAACCCTAAGTCTATTTAACATCTTTCTTTTATGTTATTTTCATTATTTTTGCAAGTAGCCTTCAAGGGAGAAAGTTGGAGCAGCAAGTTTGAAGAAATTTTTCAAGATTCAAGAACATAGTTTGCTGGTTTTTCATCATATTTTTCAGACCAGCAACATAAACCCTTGCTTTTTCAAGCTTTTTCATCCAGAAGATCAAACTTTTGAAGGAGAAGATCAAAGATTTCAATTTTCAGCCTTCTGGGTCTACTCAACTCGTTCTTCTGAAGGTTTTTCAAGAAATTTTCATCAAGTTGCAGCAGCTGCTTTTTATTTGCATGTCAGTGAAATCTTCAGGGTTTGCAAATTTGGATCAAC